>BROG01000594.1:35000-240000 GCA_030159075.1 Atrina japonica | reverse complement strand
TTTTATTATTTTTAATTGGATTTATATATTATTAGACCATTACATGAGTCCCAGTGTTCCAGATCATTCGTCTGGATATGCAGAGGAGACAGAATACATGCAACACGACATTTTTATCCAGACAGACATTTCCATGGAGGACATGTCAATACTTCTCCATCTTGAAAAGAATTTTGACGATCCAAAAGCACTATACAGACAGTCATACGGAAGGTCACAGAAACTGACGCCAAAACAATACAAGACATAGGTGTTTGGTCAATGCTGGCGGGGTTGTTTGGTAATGGTTTTATAATGAGCCAGAAGCAAATAATTATCAGGTATAATGTTGTTTCTGATGTCCTTAAGAATCAAATAAGTTTAGCAGAATTGAGTAGGGAGAAACACTGACCCCTCTTTGCATTTCATGAGCCTAATTGGAGTCTCAAGTGCATCAGAAACAAGCCTTTTAACAAATTAATCACACCAAAACCCTTTTCATTGGTAAAGGAAATAAAATGAATTGACCAATTTATAATTTTAAAAATAATCCTCTTTTTAAATATCCGAGTGATAACTTTGTTAATGTTTTCAATAAAATTGTGTCTAATGTTAACAGTGACTTACAATTAAAAAATGTAAAACAAGTCACAGTTTAAGTGACCTCATTTAAATGCAGGTGCCATGTGACCAGAAATATAGCTGATTTGATGGAATTTGTTCCAGGTGCGATAAAATATGTTCTATTTATACATAGTTGTGGCAATTAACATCATTTAACGTTGGAGTTGATTTTTTACATAAAGAATATGTAAGTGAATGCTACACATGTAAAGTTAAAGTGTAATATTTTTTAATTGAACAAATAACAGAGCCATTCATTCAAGCTCTGTTATTTCAGGGATTTTGGATAGACTCTCTTCATATCTGCAGTACTGGAGCAGTCAAAACGGTGCAAATGAACCTGACAATTCACAAGAACTCGGATTCAAGTTACACAAACAACAAGGGGGAAATGGACCATCTAGAAAACTGACAAAATAGGAAGGAGTTCATTATGTCCTTAGTTCGTCTACGCCTTGCTCTTTTCACCTTTTTCTTGCAGAAAGTTTTGGGGTTTCAAATACAAGAGTGTCAAACCCCTAATGACAGTAGCTTTCCTAAATCCAACTCTGTTATTACGCTTGAAACAGGCCCACAAAGAAGTGGAGCCGCATTGTAAAGTGAACCTATCCAAGCGGTATGACTTCTAGAAGATCCAAAGAAGTCCACAAGATTCGTAAATAGAACTCCAAATGCATATGCACAACCGCCTATCGTACCAATTATCAAAAAGGCGCCAAATACCACCATTCATCCCCAACCACCGTCGGAAGCCTCGCTGTCATCATCCGTTGTCGCTTTTGATTCTGAAAGGCTAACAAAATTTTGAGTTGTCTTGAAAATTGTCGCTGTTTTCGTAATTGTCGAAATTTTCATATTTAATTTTTTAATACTCTGTATATATTCATTCTACAATAGAGAAAAGATGTATAGCATAAATATATTTTTACAAGATAAAAGCAATATGAAGGTGTGAACGTTGATTTCACAGTTTTGTACTTTCAAAGCCGATTTATATATCATTTTGAAGATGTTGTTATGCCAATAACAAAGTCATAAAACGCTTGATTTGCTGTATTGATAAAGGGTAAATCAGTTCAACTACAGCTTGTAGATTTTATCTGGATATGTTAAAACATAACCAAAATACAATTAATACCGTTACCAAGAAATGCATATTAGAGTAACTTCTTTATTTGCTATTATCACAGACAACATTTTCCTGTACTTTCCCCGCTTCAATCGATATATACTTGTCAAGCAAAGGATATGATACACAACTTTTTGATATATCTTGTACTGTGACACAACATTTCTCTTGCCCTCTGTGTCAAAATGTCAAAAAGGGACTCCGTGACTGAATGGTTTAGCGCTTTAAACCACGGAACCACGAAGTCGCCTCTTGTTAGCACATGTTCGAGTCCCGCTGGAACCAATGCTGATATATTGTTAGAACGTTTGCCAGTATACCTCAGGATTGCCGATGGTCTCTTCCCAAGTACATTGTAATTGGGTTTTCTCTCCATCATCCACATATGACCGTATTCATATAACTGAGAAATCGTTGAATGTGGCGTAAACAACATTCCTACAACAAACAAAATATATTTACATACCAACTGCTATTTTCTTCTTTGCAAGTATACAGACCGGTTGCATTTATATTCAATGCTTGACACACAGCTGTTCAGCTGTTACGTCATATGAAATCTCCCCCGAAAAGTCAATTATGTAGAATAAATTTTGCATTCAGTGGAATAAAGATTCACAGAAAATGGTAATAAATATGAATATAACGAATGGTTTTCTTTTTTCTTTAAACACATGGAATATACATGCAACGAATCATGGAAAAAAAATTCAATGTGCGGCAAAGATTTTTTCCACGAGCAATTGCATGTATATTTCATGTTTTTTTTAAAGGAAAAAGAAAAACAATTCTTGAGTAAAAATGTTCAGGTTTATAGACCCAAAAAAACATGATTGTTTTTTCATCATATCCTTAAGATAAAAAAAACTTGAAAATTATTACTTAAGAATTTTTTTTCCTTAAAAAAACGTGGAATATACATGCAATTGCTCATGGAAAAAATCTGTGCTGCACATTGATTTTTTTTCCACGAGTTGTTGCATCTATATTCCATGTTTTTCAAAAAAAAAAAAAAAAAAAAAAAAAAAAAAAAAAAAACATTCGTTATATTTATATATATTACCATTTTCTTTGAATCTTTAGTCCACTGAATGCAAAATTTATTCTACATAATATAAAAATTTCAGATACCAAAGTCTGGAAACCAAGATGTGGGATCAGGTGCTATGGAGGAGTAAGCATTCCCTGTCGAACGGTCACACCCGCCGTGAGTCCACAGTCAAGTCCAATGAAACAAGTGAGGAGTGTATCCTAGTCACAATTTGTACAGACGTCTCAACAACCGCGAACGCAAAGGCAACTCAACATTTCACTTCGTGAAACAATATAAAAATTCTCAGATACCAAAGTATAAATCAATAGAATGTCCAGGGCATAGATACAAATCAGGTAAAAATGGACAAAAACGGACCTCTGGAAACCAAGAGGTGGGATCAGGTGCCATGGAGGAGTAAGCATCCCCTGTCGACCTGTCACACCCGCCGTGAGTCCACAGTCAAGTCCAATGAAATATGTGAGGAGTGCATCCTAGTCACAATTGGTGCACATATTTCAACAACCGCCAACGAAAAGGCAGCTCATCATTTCACTTAATGAAACAGAGTAGTCACAAATAAGACTATTATACCGACCGTAAAACTTGCGAAACGTTGACATTAAACGCGGTTTTCGATATCTCTGTGTCAATAATTTGTCAGTGAGTAAATTACCTCTGTATATGGAATCTTCATATGTTGTGCACGCCCTAGAATATCGGATCATTTGTGAAATATAAACTCCATATGCGGGTGACTGAGGGATATTACTACTTAAATATGGAAAATTAACTATGGAAAAGCCGAAATCGTCGCGTTTATCGTATAGCTTTGTTGCTAATTTCCCGTCTGTGTTTATATTAAGTAAAATGTCTAAGTATGAAGCGTGTGTGATTGATTTTGCAGTATCTTTAACTTTAAGTTCGCTGGGATATATCGCATTGACATATGTATGAAAATTGTCATAATTGACAAAACCTCGTCGATATATCTAAATGTCAATTGAAAGGACACCGATAACTTTTTCATCTTTTGATTCAGCAGTTTCTGAATTAAGTCTGCTTCGTATGAATAAAGGAACAGGTCGGCCAATAAAGGAGCACAATTGTTTCCCATAGGAATGCCGACAGTTTGTTGAAATACCACGTCTCCGAACATTACAAATATATTGTCTATTAGAAATTCCAGCATGTTTTTTATATCAACTTCAGTATATTTATGTGTAGAATCAGAGTGGTGTTTGACGAAATAAGTATCCTGATAGCCAATCACTAGATATTTACCTTTAGTGAAAAAGCAATTGTCTTTGATGCTGAAAAGTCTTTCTTTTAATGTTTTATGTGGAATAGTAGTGTAAAGAGTAGAGAAGTCATAGTTTTGATACTGTGAATTCGAGAAAAATTGTGTGCCTTCAAATTTTCTAAAAGCTGTTTAGAATTATTAAGTATCCACATCTGATTTACACCGTTTCTGGAATAAGCAACTGTACAGTACTGTTGAAGTTTCTCCTTAATGGCTGTCAATATCTTGGTAACGAGTAAAGATAAAGGTTTGGTAGAACATTTCCTGGATCCAGCTATGTATCTTTGCTTATATGGGGTTTTAAAATCGTTATCCTTTGTATGTATATCAAATGAGCGTAATACGGACACGTGATTTTGAAGAATCTCGTCCTTTGAGAGTGAGCTACGTGTGTATGTGGGATTTCCAGAAGTTCTTCTAATAAACAATTACAGTAATGTGCCTTACAAATAAAAACTATATTTTTTGAGGCTTTGTTTGCTGGTACCAGTACATATTGGTCATGTAACCTATCCAGTTCAGTTACTACTTCTGGATCAGTAAGTACAAAGGGATAACGTGTTTTCATAGTCCCTTTAAGTTTTCGAATACGATATTTTATCAACCATCGTATGGCTTTCAGCCATTCAGACAAAGTGTCTGGTTCTACTTCTTCATGTTTAGCCCATCGTCTGGTATAATCTTCGACAGAATCCATAACTAAACTGAATTCAATTCTGACGCCAATTAAAGGAACGGGCTTTCCGGTATTTAGGGCCCCTTAAAATAAGATTTTTGAGGCTTTCATTTTCAACAATAGAAACGTCGCCGGTAATGACATGCCCGATAGTATTGTATCTGAAAGGAGATGAAGCACATGAACATGTGACAGTGTTGTGTAGAAGATGGTTGATGTCTAGGCACTGCAAAACCTGTTTGTAATTGAATAGCGTGGATGCGATGCTAGGTGTATAGCTGCATGAAATGCAAGGCGTGGTCTTAAGTTTAAAATATGATGGAATACTGGACTGAACTTTTTTGTGAGTTAGAACATTGCCAATGTTTAAAGCGTTTATGCCTTTATTTGTTTATTTAAGTTAATTGACTTTTCGGGGGAGGTTTTCATATGACGTAACAGCTGAACAGCTGTGTGTCAAGCATTGAATATAAATGCAACCGGTCTGTATACTTGCAAAGAATAAAATAGCAGTTGGTATGTAAATATATTTTGTTTGTTGTAGGAATGTTGTTTTACGCCACATTCAACGATTTCTCAGTTATATGAATACGGTCATATGTGGATGATGGAGAGAGAATCCAGTTACAATGTACTTGGGAAGAGACCATCGGCAATCCTGAGGTAAACTGGCAAACGTTCTAACAATATATCAGCACTGGTTCCAGCGGGACTCGAACATGTGCTAACAAGAGGCGACTTCGTGGTTCCGTGGTTTAAGGCGCTAAACCATTCAGTCACAGAGGCCCTTTTTTTGACATTTTGACACAAAGGGCAAGATAAATGTTTTGTCACAGTACAAGATATATCAAAAAGTTGTGTATCATATCCTTTGCTTGACAAGTATATATCGATTGAAGGGGGGAAGTATAGGAAAATGTTGTCTGTGATAATAGCAAATAAAGAAGTTACTCTAATATGCATTTCTTGGTAACGGTATCAATTGTATTTTGGTTATGTTTTAACATATCCAGATAAAATCTACAAGCTGTAGTTGAACTGATTTACCCATAATCAATACAGCAAGTCAAGCGTTTTTTTGACTTTGTTATCGACATAACAACATCTTCAAAACGATATATAAATCGGCTTTGAAAGTACAAAACTGTGAAATTAATGCTCCAACCTGAATGTTGCTTTCATCTTGTAGAAATTTTCGTGACAAACAACTTCTCTTTATTGTAGAATGAATATATACAGAGTAGAAAAAAATCACCAGTATGGAAATTTTGACGAATAACGAGGACAGCGACAATTTTCAAGACAACTGTCAGAATTCTGTTAGCCCCTCGGAATCAAAAGCGACAGCGGATGATGACGGCGATGCTCCTGACGGTGGTTGGGGATGGATAGTGGTATTTGGCGCCTTTTTGATAAGTGTTACGATAGACGGTTGTGCATATGCATTTGGAGTTCTATTTACGAATCTTGTGGACTACTTTGGATCTTCTAGAAGTCATACCGCTTGGATAGGTTCACTTTACAATGGGGCTTTACTTCTTTGTGGACCTGTTTCAAGCGTAATAACAAACAGAGTTGGATTTAGGAAAGCTACTATCATTGGGGGTTTGATAGCAAGTATTGGTTTCTTCTCCAGTTCTTTTGCTAATTCTGTCGGTACATTATGTGTGACGTATGGCATAATTGCAGGTGTAGGGGTTTCTCTCCCGTACCTTGTATCAACTGTGATAGTGGCCACATATTTCAAACGCAAGAGGGGTCTTGCAGTTGGAATTTCAGAATGCGGGGCTGGCGTTGGACCACTTATATTTGCACCGCTCTTACAATATTTAATTATGAGTTACGGATGGAGAGGCGCTCTTTTGATTCTTGCTGGAATAGTCAGCAATATAATCGTATGTGGAGCTATCTTCAGGCCAATTGATTGGAGAAGAAAATCTACCAAAAACGGTAGGATCAACAAGCAAAATTCACAGCCGTTGTTAAATCATAATTACAGCCACACTATGGAAATTACCAGAGATACTGATCCTGCATTCGAGGACAATAATTCTCTCAGGGAATGTTTAGATTTCGGGAATTCTACTTCCGATCGACACGACAAAAAAAGTACTACGATGCAAGCGAAGCAGTCAAATTCAGTTTTAAGAGCAAGTCTGTCATCCGTATCTAGACTAGTATGCGTCTCAAAAAACTGTCATGGGACATCTCCCGGAACAAAATGCCCCCAAAGTGTCAAATGTTGTCATAAATTCAACAAATCTTTTATAGACGTGACTGTTTTAACTAAATGGGAATTTATTTTATTTTCTGTTTCCAACTTTTTTCTTTATTTTTGTAATGATGTGCCCTATGTTTTCACAGTTGATCTAGTCACGGAATTTGGTGAAACGGCCGAACGAGCTTCATATCTAGTTGCAATCATTGGAGCGTCGCATTCAGTGGGTAATATAATCTATGGATACCTAGGAGATAAGAAATGGATAAATCGATCATATTTATACAGTGTATCCATGCTATTTTGTGGAATTTCTCTTGTATTCGTACCATTGTTTACGACTTTTATTCCTCTGACAATTTTAGTTGCACTCTTTGGTCTATTTTCGGCTGCCGCAGAAGCACTTGTTCCCGTCATAATTGTTGACATACTTGGTGTATCCAAACTAACTGATGCATTCGGTATTCTAATGTTTCTACAAGGCACCGCTAACTTGATAGGACCACCTGTTGCAGGTAAGGAAACTATTTCTCAATGAACAATTTAGTTGCAATCAGTTAGAGAGTAAATTCATGTTTAACGAAGTGCAATTGACATGATGTACTTTTCATCATTACAAAATTTATTCCTTTCCCGACACGTATAATTTTCATGCGATAGTTTACTAAATAGGCCCTATTCCGTACCTCTAAGTTATGCATTTTAGAGATAAAGATTTTACAAACCTCTTTGGTACTAGATAGGACATTTATTGTTTTTTTCTTTTTTTGCACTTTTTGGAAAGAAGTTATACATGTCTTCACTGGAAACGCGATAACTTCCGTCCTGTGTCCATCAGATTAATGTCACAATAAAGGTAGTCGGATCCTGCAATGGAGTGATTCGATGACAAGACTACATCATCCGATATACAGGGCCCGGTATGAGCAAATTTACTCAATTCTCAAGCTCAACGTTTCCTTTAGTATTTTGACAATATATTTGTTTGTTAAACAATTGGATTTGATGGAAATAAAGACATGTCATTACTTTTCATCATACATATGAAAGTCATATGTTTACTTTCCTATAAAAATGAATAAATACGTTGAGTACGGTACTCAATTTTAAATACGTACTCGAGAACTTTTGTTATGTATCTGAAATTTTCTTCAAATGAGCAATACATTTTATTTTTTATTCAAAAATTTATATACGAACCTGTCCAGTTGCAGCATCAATGATTCGCGTTTTTATCTTTCTATAATTTATATAATTTAAAGTTACTTGATCTAATATGGTGATCTCGAGTCCGAAACGCCTTGGTAGTAGTGACCGATAGGGAGACCATACCAATACTGTAGTAACCTGTAGTTCAATTTAATTTAAATGATCCGATATGCCAGGGCGTGCAAAACATATGAAGATTTCATATACAGAGGTAAACTACTCACTGACAAATTATTGACACAGGGATATCGAAAACCACGTTTAATGTCAACGTTCCGCAAGTTTTACGGTCGGTATAATAGTCTTGTTTGCGACTACTCTGTTTCACTAAGTGAAATGTTGAGTTGCCTTTTCGTTGGCGGTTGTTGAGACGTCTGTACCAATTGTGGCGAGGATACACTCCTCACGTGTTTCACTGGACTTGACTGGACTCACGGCGGGTGTGAACGGTCGACAGGGGATGCTTACTCCTCCATGGCACCTGATCCCACCTCTTGGTTTCCAGAGGTCCGTGTTTGTCCATTTTTTATCGGATTTGTATCTATGTCCTGGACATTCTATTGATTTACACTTTGGTATCTGAGGTTTTTATATTACTATAACTCCACTATAGGTATTATAGTAATCAATGTTTTTATTATATTAATCAATGTTGTACTACCAGTAGAACAATGGATAACTACAGTTAATAGTTTGGCTTACTATAGTACTAATAAAACCTTGATTTACTAATGTAAGAACTTTGGTCATCTATAGTAAAACATTTATTTACTAAAAAAATTAGATTACTTTATTAAATACGTTGCTTTACTGCTGTAAAATAATTTGATTTACTTCTGTAAGATGTGATTATTACTGCAGTAAAATCTTTGATCTATTTTAGTCAAATCTATTAAAAAATTAATTCACTAAAGTCTCAATACTGAACTATAGTACACTCTAGTTTACTATCGTGTTTTCATAGAGATCATCGAAAAATCCATCTGATGTATCCAAAAAAATGAAGAAGTACCAATGCATTATCTAATTTCAAGGTACACCATAATGATACGACAATTAAGATATACAAATTGCCTCAATATTAAGAACAACTACGAATTCAAACAGGATGGGACCAGGTGTCCGGAAGGAGTTAGCGTTCCCTGTTTGCATTTCTTACGCGTTCGTGTGAAAAGGTCAAGCTTGGTGAAAATGTCATTATAGTTTAATATCTGGCGAAAGATTATGCTCCAAAATACTAACTAACATTTCTGAAAGGTAAACTCCATATTGTTTCACAAGTTTCCCTACCCGTATCGACTTAATACTTCAGAGTGACGAGTTAGTGAGTGACTAGTTTATTAGCGAGTCGTTTTACTGTAAGAATAAAAAAAATAAAACATCCATAAAAGAAGCATGTGCTGATGCAACGTACGAGTTGTGAAATGAAAACGCCATAAGCATGAGAAGACGGAAAATTACTACTCAGGAAAGGGAAATTCCTGATTTGCAAATAGAAATTGCCTTGATTGTCATCAAGGGTGATATAAAGGTGACTGTTCTTTCCCTTCCACAGGGGTAAATCTAGGTAAAAAAACAGATGTGGTGCTCCCGGTCGAGTCATGTATCCCAAGCTCAATAATACACATATGGCCGAGGTAATTTTTAAGTTCTTGAATTATTTTAAGACATGGCGTCGTCGATGTACCTGTGAGTAAAATTGAAATGAGATGCTAACTGTTTCTTTACTGGGGAGAACAGATACTCTATAGCTTCTGCATCTCTGAATACAGAAAATATCAGTCAGGACAGAGACACAATCGGTATCCATAGGAATGCCGAGTTTTTACTGAAAAACATTTCCAGCAAACACCACATTTTGATAACATCGTCTTCGGTGTACTTGTTATTGGATTTAGAGTGTTCCCTAACAAAATATAGTTCTTCATGATCTAACACTAGATATTTATATCTACGATTTCCGATTTTGTAAACAAAGGAGTTGCGTATAATAATGTGAGTCTTTTTTGTAAAGTTTCTAGCATGGAATTATTGTGTAATGGGTCGAAAAATCAAAAGGCTTGGTGCTTATTAAATGTTTTGAATTTGTAGACTTTAGATGTTCCAAAACTCTTTTGAATTCTTCGGGATCCACATCTATGTGTTGTTGAGAAGGCAACATAATATTTGTCGAATCATAATTATCATGTATTTATTCATATATCTTATTTTCAGGTTTGTTATTTGATATCTCTGGGACATACAACAATACTTTCTACGCCGCTGGATCGTGCATAATGGTTACCGGGATTATATTCCTTGTAGTTCCCGTGCTGACAACGCTGAGGAAGTAGAAACAATACGACCAGTCGTCGGAGTAATTTTGACGGAGTTTGTCAAATTATTTCTTAAACAAGTTAAAGGAGCATTAGCTATGTGTTTTAACTTCAAAACTAATTTTACACCTTTTTACTACTTTGATTTATATACAATAATAAATATACAAAGGCATAGAACTTCTTAAATTCCAAAATATTTTGTGAAATTTGCTTGGGAAACACAGTTTGGCAATTACTCACGTGCAAATGGTTAATTTAACCTTACTGTTTGTATATGCATACAAAACTGGACTTGGCCTTGTTTCAACAAAATAACAAATATAAGATTTTTTTACGCCTGTGTATAGCTCTTATTCGTTGACCAACATAACACTAACTCAAAGTAGGAATGGTCCTTTTTGTGCTGTTTCCCGATCTCGATGAAATAATGACGATACACTAAATTTTGGTTCGGCCAGAGCTTCTCGACTGACTTGAAGCTTTGTGAGCATTTTCAGCAAAAAAAAAACAAAAACAAAAAAAAACTGTGTAGCAAAAATGCCAAGATTGTAATTATTAGGTTTTGAATTGATTCTTTTATTGTTAACCATGGCCAAAGTTGCACGATGCAAACATTTTCAACAAAGAAATGTTTGGTCAAATATTAAAGCTAGTAACTTTTTCTAGTTGTTCCTATCCATCTTGGTTCATCAGAATAGCATACACTTAAAAAGAAATCATCATTTCCGGTTATGCAGTTTATCATATATACGACTTGGAATATGGATGATATGTAGTGCTAAGTGCTTTATTTGAAAAGCAACTTGCAGTAAAGTGATGCCAATTGTCATCTTAACAAGGCAGAATATTTATCTTAACTTTATTCCTCACAGATAAACTGAGACAAAATATTACTATTATTACGTAGTAATCTTGATCTTGTCCAACTGTCTTTTAATGTCACGTGATCTGAGTACAAACTATTCAAACAAACCTGAGCGGAATGGAATAACTCGAAAACGGAATTCGTCCTGTAACTGTAGGTGTTACTTTAGGTGTTATACCGCTCTACATGTGTTTTACATTTGTCATTTGCTAACTTTTACATTGTAAATGTGAAAGTGTCACATTTTATTTTATCCATAATGAATTTGACTCATGTAATAAATAGAAATGATAAATTTTGGGAAATGTTGCAATCAACACTTTGTACAGAATTATTTTATATGTCATATATCTTACCTTTTTGTGGCGATTGCAATCGTTCACCCGTACAACGACTCCCTACAGCATATTTATAATTTGAATAAACATGTTTGGTTCACAGTTGATAAAATACAAGAACCTACTACTATGATTGGTTCATAGTTGATAACACTAGAACCTACTACCATGTTTGGTTCACAGTTGATAACACTAGAACCTACTACCATGTTTGGTTCACAGATGATAAAATACAAGAACCTACTACCATGTTTGGTTCACAGTTGATAACACTAGAACCTACTACCATGTTTGGTTCACAGTTGATAACACTAGAACCTACTACCATGTTTGGTTCACAGATGATAAAATACAAGAACCTACTACCATGTTTGGTTCACAGTTGATAACACTAGAGCCTACTACCATGTTTGGTTCACAGTTGATAACACTAGAACCTACTACCATGTTTGGTTCACAGTTGATAACACTAGAGCCTACTACCATGTTTGGTTCACAGATGATAAAATACAAGAACCTACTACCATGTTTAGTTCACAGTTGATAACACTAGAGCCTACTACCATGTTTAGTTCACAGTTGATAACACTAGAACCTACTACCATGTTTGGTTCACAGTTGATAACACTAGAACCTACTACCATGTTTGGTTCACAGTTGATGATACTAAAGCCTACTTCCTTACGTTTTAATTGAATATGATACTCGTTTAGCATATTAAACAGACTGACATTCCCTAGAGCTTTTGTGTTGGGAAAGATTTACATATATCATAAGCATTTGCAAAAAAAGAACCCCCCATCTCAAAGAAAACAACAAATGCTCGAGACGATCGTTTCTGTCATCAGTTGAGCTTTGATTTAAAATAGATGTAGAGTCCCGAAACTGAAAGATGTATACTGCAAGGCCAAAACTCGGACATGTCCATTTTACTTTTTGTAGTTACTTGCTTATTTTGTTAGCTATTTCGCAGTATTCCAGTAGCTCACACTCGGTCGAGTGAAGCAGGAGATAGTGTACACAAGTGTACACATCGTAGAATTTGAACAGAATTTGACAAAATTTTACAGAATATTACAGTTCAATAAATTCATATTTATAATGCATACATCTTAAATTTACTTTATATATTCATGGGAATATTTAGGTTATAGCCATAGAGAAAATTATTAATTTCCTTACCTGTTCTTTAAGTTTAGACATCTCTGTTCATGTGAAATAATTTTATCTCATAAAATCAATGTGTAATCAAAATATGCAGAGTAATTATTTATATTTTAGAATAGATTCAAAACATGAATTTATTTTGCCACAAAAAGAAATATGTTTTTATTTAGTTTCCAGTTAAATTTGTAGATACTATGAACATTCAAAAATTGTTGTCATGTTCGGAACCCTAGTAACCACTATTGTAAAATACACTTTTTTGGAAACGGGTCCATGGACAAAGGGTTATATATATATATATGCAGCTATCTTGTTATCTCGAAGTTCATGCACGACTTATACTTAGAAACATCTAATACGATTAACATATTCTTTTAAGTATATCGAATGGCAAAGAGATATAATTTATTTTATAAAGAGGAAGCCGTCAGTCTGCAAAATCCCATCGGAATATAATTGGTGATTCGAACCTATCTAATTAATTCTCTATTTCTGTTTTTTATGTGCTCATTATTGTTTATATTGTTAAAATGTTTAAATCTTTTTGCCATTTGAACGCATACAGGATCGTGTAAGTCCCAGTTTCATTGGTCGAAAATGACACACCTTCATCCGCACGTGACCCTATATCGGATTGCGTTAGATTCTATACTCCACATATCAGAAAACGTCAGCGGTGAGAGATTGGTTTTTAATTAGAGTGGATGTTCTTATAACTGATAATGTCCTATTTATTATGTCACACACACACACACACACACACACACACACACACACACACACACACACACACACACACACAGACAGACATACACACATACATATATATATATATATATATATATATATATATATATATATATATATATATATATATATATATATATATATATATATATATATATGATATTTATTTACCATATCATTGTTTTCATTTGTTGTACATATTTGTTAGAAATAAAGTCAATAATCAAGTTAGTTGCGTCTTGTGATGCATTCTGTAATATTTACCATCTGTTAGCACTGGTACTATATAATGGTGGTATAAATTTGTTGTTCATCATCTCAGAAAATGCCACGGGCTATTCCAGGAATTGTACGTACAAGAACTGGTGCGGTGAAATTTGAACTCCAATGAAAATGTGAAAAACGGAAAGTCGAATAAAAAAAGAAATGTCAACAGAAGTACTGAGTACACTTCATGGAATGTCCCTTTGTCTAGTGGTATTCACAAGCCAGTGTATGTCATATGAAAGCAATTCAATGCATAAGTCAGTGGGTCATGTCCTGTATCATTTTCCTCTTACTGTAGACACATACGGTAAATTAACAACTAGGCTATACAACAAACGCGATGCTTTCGAATTTCTCCTCGTAAATTTTCCACATTTAATAAGTAGTAATATTCCACAATCACCTGCGTATGTTTTGCAGATGATTTGATGTGCCAGGTGTGTTTATCATTTCGAAATTTCGAGTGTGAGGTTGACTAATCACTGACAAATTGTTGACACATGGATATAGAAGGCCGCGTTTGGGGTCAGCGTTCCGAAAATTTCACGGTCGGTATAATGATCTTGTTTGCGAGTACTAAATGAAATGTAGAGTTGTCTCTTCGATAGCAATTGTTAAGACGTTGTTACAGAGATTCGCTCCTCACGTATTTCTTTTGGATTTGACTGTGGACTCACGGCGGGTGTGAACGGTCAAGAAGAGGATTTTCAGAGGTTCGTGTTTTCTATGGTTCACTAGACTTGTATATGTCTTTTAAACCTCCAGATGATTAATGACACTGGTATCTGTGTTTTTCGTACGATATTAAACATCTCAGATACCAAAGTATAAATCTTTCGGATGTCCAGGACACGGATACAAATCCAACAAAAATGGACAAACACGGACCTCTGGAAGCCAAAAGGTTGGATCAGGTGCCATGGAGTAGTAAGCATCCCCTGTCGACCGGTAACATCCGCCCTGAGTCCACAGTCAAATCCAAATGAAATACGTGAGGAACAAATCATCTTTACAATTGGTAGAGACGACTCAACAACAGCCAACGAAAAGGCAACTCAACATTTCACCCAATGAAACAGAGTAATCGCACACAAGACTATTATACCGACCGTAAAATTTGCAGAACTTATTTTTCAAACTTATCTTAATGTACGCCAAACATGTGTTGTATACAGTGCTGTATGCTCGTGAATCTTAATCTATAAATCTTTAAATTCATGAATGTTTTCAATATTGTGACACTTTTCTATATTACTGATATACAATTAATGCCTCTAACATGACTTTTTAATTCGTTTGAAAGAATTCCGGAATTTATTATTACAATTCAATTTTCAATAATAAACAAAGCAATGTTACTTACAATGCGTAATGGATCCCGGAAAACGTTATAAAGGAATACATTTACTATAATCTTAGACTTTGCTGTGACAGACTGTACCTATTTCATTTTCCTTTTATCACATATTTCTGATTCAGTGAGAAAGAATCACGACACCATTAAGAGCATTGACATATCTAAATTTGATTGATTCTATATCGGCTTCATTTTTTACATTTCCTTTCATAATTGTATGATGGACGATATGATATCATGGTTACGCTTTGTCCCATATGAGGGTAATCACGACAACTGGTGTTTATTTCAGAATTTTTAGATTGGAAGCCTTTTCAAAATTATATAATACACGATCTTTATCAACATCAGGCACTACGTTTTATTTTGGTTTTGAAATGATTTTTTATATAAAGTTGCCAGTTTGTAAACTAAAACAGAATATATAGATAAAACAATTTCTGATTGCTTTTTCATAGGTACATAAAAATTGTTTAAACTTTTTACACTTGAAATTAATTAATGTCTGCTGGAGAAGAATCTATTGTTATGACCGCCCATATTCATATGAACTATACTAACCTAATGTCAGCAGTACTTACTACGCAGTTGTAATTTGTTTACAAAAGGAAAATATGTCTGACAAAGGAAAGTCAACATCTGGTACAAAATTTACTCTTTTGAAAACTGCGAGAAAGATTAATAGTAAAGTATCAGAAGTCTAGAATATATGTTTGAGGAGAATGTGATTGTTGCAATGAATTAAATGTCCGGTTACGTCTGCAAATTCACGCCGTTCACGCATGGATCATTGCACATGGTGCGTCGGCATATTCCGAGCAATGTATACATGATTGATAATTAATTAAACCAACAGCTACACAAATGACATTATTTTCGGATTATTAATACTTCAATCAGTACCGGTGTGATATTTTACTACCCATTTTTCATCTTAGAAACTTTAATTTGTATGTTGCTCTAGTCCCACCGGAGCCTAGGGAACGGGTATGATTCCCACTCGAACCTAAGCAGATTTTATGAGAAAGTTATTTAATGTACCTTCCGGATATATTGTAACCGGGTTATCTCCTCCATCATAGAACTTAATATGCCGTGTGTGGCTTAGATCACTAAACAAACAATGCTACCTGTCTATATGTTAAAGACATTATGTAATGAATCTGGAATCAGATTATGCATCTGGACGAAAACGTTAGACATTATAGTCACAATACCATCAAGAACAAATCACGGAGTGTTCTTCACAACGCGATACAAAATCAGACGAAAATAATATAACCAATTTTATGTCGTTTCTCTTATCTAAAGCATGTAGTATTTTTTCGGTTTACAGATATACATATGAAATTACAAATAAAAGTTGTATTCCTTATTGAATTTAATCGCAACACATTTTAAAGATTGTCAAGGTTTCAGTCAAGCACCTGTTTCAAATGATTATATGTGTTTTAAGTATATTATGAGTAACATTTTTATTTCCATATTTCGAGCCCAAACCACATATGCCAGTTATTTTTAATATGTCAAAAGGGCAAACTAGTCCGTGTGTTTTGAATAAAAGTTCATGTGTTGAAATACAAAAATAAATTTAAAGATTTGAAGAAATATCCGAAATAATTGCCGATTGTTTCTGCAATTAAAACTTCATCAGTTGAGCTTCAGTTTGAAATATGGGAAGGAAAATTGATGAGATATGGACGAAAATAAAAACAAAAATATGTTGTCTAAATCGTCTTTGACCACTGTCGGGTATATACATTTATATTAAATTCGAGCTCAACTGATGAAGTTTTATCGGCAGAAACGATCGCCTTGATAATTTATGTTTGCCTCCTTTAAAAATTATAACTTTGATATTGTAAATAATATAAAAAATAACAATTATAGTAATAAGGATGTATAAAATACCCTCAACAGCAGCACTACCCAACATGGGATGAATTATCAACTGGTACGTAATGTCATTTGTTAGGTTTTTGTGTGCCCTCAGGGAATTAAACGATCCACCAGCAGTGGTACATAAACTCTAGTTCATTTTTCAGTGAAAGTGGGTACAAGGTAATGTATATCAAATAAAATTTATCAAAAAGTCGCTTATGGGTTTAACATACTGATAATATTACATTATGTACTTTTAATATTAAATGTATACAAGCATTGCAAATAAGAGACAAAGCGACATATGAAAAGGAAGACAACCAACACAGTACAAACCTGGATATAATGAGTGAACACAGCCGAAAGTAGTCAAGATATATGAAAAGGGAGACAACCAACACAGTACATACCTGGAGATAATGAGTGAACACAGCCGAAAGTAGTCATGATATATGTAAAGGGAGACAACCAACACGGTACATACCTGGAGATAATGAGTGAACACAGCCGAAAGCAGTCAAGATATATGAAAAGGGAGACAACCAACACAGTACATACCTGGAGATAATGAGTTAACACAGCCGTGTACATAAAAATTTTGTTCGTTTTGGACACAGCAACAATTATGTTCAGATCCGCACACAGCACACAGCACGTAAGATATATAAGTTATATAATTAATCGGTAGAAATTGTCAACGTAGCTTGTAAAGATAAAGACAAAAACCGGTAACGTAAATCAGTTGTAATTATAATACAAAGTTCCGGAAAAAAACTTCAGTTGTATTTACGATACAAAGTTCGTATAAATACGCTGTACTTATAATACAAAACTTATATTAAACTGATGTATTTATAAAACAATGTTCAGGTAAAACATGTATTTATGATACAAAGTTCAGCAACAATAAAAGAGATGTATTTATAATACAAGGTTCAGAAACAATACAGCTATATTTATAATACGAAATTCAAGTACAATACAACAGCTGTAATTATAATACAAAGTTCAGGTAAACAGATGTAATTATAATACAAAGTTAAGGAACAAAAGCTGTATTTATAACACAATCTCCAGGCAAAACAGCTGTACTTATAATACAAAGCTCAGATACAACAGCTGTATTTATAAGACAATCTCCAGGCAAAACAGCTGTAATTATAATAAAAAGTTCAGGTAAAACAGCTGTACTTATAATACAAAGTTCAGGTACAACAGTTATAATTATAATACAAAGTTCAGATACAACAGCTGTAATTATAATACAAAGTTCAGATACAACAGCTGTACTTAAAATACAAAGTTCAGGTACAACAGCTGTAGTTATAATACAAAGTTCAGGAACACTAAAACAGCAGTAATTATAATACAAAGTTCAGATACAACAGCTGTAATTATAATACAAAGTTCAGATACAACAGCTGTACTTATAATACAAAGTTAAGGAACAACAGCTGTAATTATAACACAATCTCCAGGCAAAACAGCTGTAATTATAATACAAAGTTCAGGTAAAACAGCTGCATTTATAATACAAAGTTCAGGTAAAACAGCTGTAATTATAGTACAAAGTTTAGATACAACAGCTGTAATTATAATACAAAGTTCAGGTAAAACAGCTGTATTTATAATACAAAGTTCAGATACAACAGCTGTAATTATAATACAAAGTTCAGGTACAATAGCTGTATTTATAATACAATATTCAGGTAAAACAGCTGTATTTATAATACAAAGTTCAGATACAACAGCTGTAATTATAATACAAAGTTCAGGTAAAACAGCTGTAATTATAATACAATATTCAGGTAAAACAGCTTTATTTATAATACAAAGTTCAGATACAACAGCTGTAATTATAATACAAAGTTCAGGTACAATAGCTGTATTTATAATACAATATTCAGGTAAAACAGCTGTATTTATAATACAAAGTTCAGATACAACAGCTGTAATTATAATACAAAGTTCAGGTACAATAGCTGCATTTATAATACAATATTCAGGTAAAACAGCTGTATTTATAATTGTAATACAAAGTTCAGGTAAAACAGCTGTAATTATAATACAATATTCAGGTAAAACAGCTGTATTTATAATACAAAGTTCAGATACAACAGCTGTAATTATAATACAAAGTTCAGGTACAATAGCTGTATTTATAATACAATATTCAGGTAAAACAGCTGTATTTATAATACAAAGTTCAGATACAACAGCTGTAATTATAATACAAAGTTCAGGTACAATAGCTGCATTTATAATACAATATTCAGGTAAAACAGCTGTATTTATAATACAAAGTTCAGATACAACAGCTGTAATTATAATACAAAGTTCAGGTACAATAGCTGTATTTATAATACAATATTCAGGTAAAACAGCTGTATTTATAATACAATATTCAGGTAAAACAGCTGTATTTATAGTACAAAGTTCAGATACAACAGCTGTAATTATAATACAAAGTTCAGGTAAGGCAGTTGTATTAATAATAAAAGGTTCAGGTACAACAACGGTATTTATAACAATAGTGCAACAATAAAACAGTTATATTTATAGTACAAAGTTCAGGTACAATAAAACTGCTTTATTTATAATGCGAAGATCAGATGCAATAAAACAGCTGTATTTATAATTCGAGGTTCGGTACAACAGCTGTATATATAATTATAAAAATCACATAAAACAGTTGTATCTATAATACAAAGGTCAAGTAAAACAGCTGTATACGAAGTTCAGGTTATAAAATAGTTGTATTTATAATACGAAGTTCAGGTTATAAAATAGTTGTATTTATAATACGAGGTTCAGGTTATAAAATAGTTGTATTTATAATACGAAGTTCAGCTACAATCATACAGCTGTAATAATAATCCAAAGTTTTGGCAAAACTGTTGTATTTATAATACAAAGTTCAGGCAAAACAGCTGTACTTTTAATACAAAGTTCAGGTATAGCAGTTGTACTTATAATACAAAGTTCAGGTAAAACAGATGTATTTATAATACAAAGTTCAGGCAAAACAGCTGTACTTATAATACAAAGTTCAGGTATAGCAGTTGTACTTATAATACAAAGTTCAGGTAAAACAGATGTATTTATAATACAAAGTTCAGGTATAGCAGTTGTACTTATAATACAAAGTTCAGGTAAAACAGATGTATTTATAATACAAAGTTCAGGTATAGCAGTTGTATTTATAATCCAAAGTTCAGGTAAAACAGATGTATTTATAATACAAAGTTCAGGTATAGCAGTTGTACTTATAATACAAAGTTCAGGTAAAACAGATGTATTTATAATACAAAGTTCAGGTATAGCAGTTGTATTTATAATCCAAAGTTCAGGTAAAACAGATGTATTTATAATACAAAGTTCAGGTATAGCAATTGTACTTATAATACAAAGTTCAGGTATAGCAGTTGTATTTATAATCCAAAGTTCAGGTATAGCAGTTGTATTTATAATCCAAAGTTCAGGTAAAACAGATGTATTTATAATACAAAGTTCAGGTATAGCAGTTGTACTTATAATACAAAGTTCAGGTATAGCAGTTGTACTTATAATACAAAGTTCAGGTATAGCAATTGTACTTATAATACAAAGTTCAGGTATAGCAATTGTACTTATAATACAAAGTTCAGGTATAGCAATTGTACTTATAATACAAAGTTCAGGTATAGCAATTGTACTTATAATACAAAGTTCAGGTATAGCAATTGTACTTATAATACAAAGTTCAGGTATAGCAATTGTACTTATAATACAAAGTTCAGGTAAAACAGATGTATTTCAGGTAAAACAGATGTATTTATTATACAAAGTTCAGGTAAAACAGATGTATTTATTATACAAAGTTAAAGTAAAACAGATGTATTTATAACGTTAGGAAACCTGTAATATATATATGACAGATTTCATGAGTGCTAGTGTTACATGGACGGATTATTGTGCTACTTAAATAATTCCGTCCATATTTTTGTTACACAAAGATATACATGTATGAAATAAAGAGGAAATATGTTGCTTATGTTACATTTGTCCTAGTATTACTATTGTTAGATGGAAAATGAAAAAAAAAGTTATTTTCACTATCAATGTTTGCGATCAAATGTTCCTTCAGCCATAAAAGTAACGTATTTAGAAGTCGCCATTTGCTTAGAGCTCACTGCATAATTGGTGAATATGCACAGATGTTGTAAAATACTGTTAATTTCCGTAGCTAGTGTTTCAGGTTTTGTAGACGGAAAAATATGTAACAACAACAACAACAACAACAACATCAACAACAACAAAAACCAGTAGGTATTTTGTTTTCTGACATGCTTGACTTCAAATCGACTTTAGATATTAGAATTGCTACCTCATACTGCTTATGACACAATTATATCCACAAACCCCTACACAAGACAATTAATAGGACATGCATGCCGCTACGTATGATAAACTGGATTGAAAATAGCCATTGTGATATCATTGATGGAAATGTTTAAATATATATAAATTTCCAGAAAAAATGAAATGAAATAAAAAAAGATGTTAAGTACTCTTTTTAAATAAACTTTGGATAGAATCTAGAAAAAAAATTTACTTTTACATAATACATAATATGTATTTTTCAACAACATCTGAAAAAAGGACATTGGAATTGAAGGGAGTTCATTCCGTCCTATTTTGGGCTCAATTATTACAATTGTAGTATTTCCGTCCATGTAACATTAGCACTCTTGAAATCTGCCATTATATATATACACATATATATATCTGTGTGTGTGTGTGTGTGTGTGTGTGTGTGTGTGTGTGTGTAAAGGCTAAAGCACAAATGCAGATATAACAAGGCACCTACAAACTCACAATGCCCCGACTGGGGTTCGAAATCTCGACCTACAACACCAACCGTCTGGTTCAATGCTCGACGCCTTAACCACTTGGCCATCTACGTATTCATAAAAAATGAATGTTTCGATAGCGAACATGAAATAGAGCTGAAATATCATTATCTTAATGTTAATGACAATGGATCTGACGATGCATGTAGAGAAATAGACATATATATATATATATAAAGCACAATTTAACACTACAACATTGAACATTGACTATGGACTTTTGATCACAAATGATACTATCTGCGTAAATAAATCATACGTAAAGCACATATACAGAAATTACATGGCACCTACATGCCCCGGTTAGACCTAATGTATGTATATATATATATATATATATATATTGCCCTGGTTGTAGGATGACATGAGGAATTGTAATCCCAAGGCTTCGCCCGATGGGAATATGACTTGCCGCGGGTAAACAAATCCTCATGTCTCCCTGCAACCATGGCAATAAATTGTTGATCATACCGATATGAAAGCCTCAAAAAGTAAAGATTCAAGAATATTTTATTCAAAACTATAACATTTTCCAAGAAATTTATGAAAAAACTTCACTTGATGAACCAGTTGTTTCTTTTCAAGGACGATCACTCTAGTGGTGTTCCGAATGGGAGGAAATATGACAGGGAAAATAAATGAAGCGCGTGAGGGAGGGAGACGACGTTTCTGTTCCTGGTCACGTGAACACGTTTGTCCAATAAGAATTAAGAATCTAACTTCTTTAAATTGACAAACCCTTTATACATTTTGAAGTAATATTGTTTATAACAATGTAATGAAACAGACCAATGTAAAAGAAATCTTGAAAGTTGTGTGTCACGGTAATTCCGGAAAATACATTTTTTTCGTACAAAACAATTCGTATCTACAATAACGCAGATAAATAATATTACTGTAATTTTAACTTTCACTGGGAACATCTACAGATACAATATATTGTTCGACAGCCGATGAATCTACTCAAATATATTTTTTGTAACCCCAGGTTCTCTTTGGTTCTATAAGAATAGCTCAATTGAAAAAAAAATCAAATAAATATATGTTTACAGAATATACGTCCCTTTGGATAAGTAGCCCAAAAAACTGGAATACGTGACGCGCGGTGGATCTTCAGAGAAAACAATTGAAAAGATGTTCGGTGATAATAATGGAGAGTTAATGCCAAGAACAAGTTATATTCAGATGAGGGGAACATTAAAATAGTTTAAAGATTGGATTGCAATAATTTATAGTTACTTATCCCCAAACACACCAACTTTCTCGTCACCGTATTTGATCCTACCATACCACTTCAATACTCAATGTACCATTGCAGTCTCTGTGGTAAACCATGGTTAATCAGTTGGACATCGATGCTGAAGATGGTGTCGATATTTAGAGAATACGACGTAGAATCTTTGGCTCTATCATAACAGATTAGCAATACAAAATTAGTAGTTTCAAGTAGAAGAAGGGAATTTGATTTGTTTTAACCCCTGGTATGCCTTCATTGAAGAAAATTGCAAAACAGCAGAAAGGAATCACACTTATTTTTCAAGCTCATCGATAAAATTTATTTCATAAAATATTTGGTTCATTCCGCAAGTGTTGTGCTTTCACCAACACCAATTAATCAATTTTCTCACAATCATATCAAGAGTAAGCCATGCATTGTTTGGACATCCGTGGAACCTTATTGGGTCACGCGTAGTTTAACCGGAAATTTTAGGCACAACACAATGGACAGTTGACCGCACTCATTGTCCGTCTGTTTATCTTTATCAGAATTGTTTGATTAATCCTTACACAAAACTAGTAAAGTGTCTGATGAAAAGACGTTTGGCTGATCATTAGTTTTATTGCACCCAGTACTCAGTGTCAGGAGTAAGACCACATTCTGTCTTGTGTCCAGCTGTAGCTAGCAACAACTCAGTATAGAAGGACTTATTGTGACACGCACAGTCACATCATAAGCATCTACTCAATCCTACATTATCACCGACGCATTCCCCCGATTATAGTTATGGAGAATCCGGGCAGTTATATAAATATGTGATATGACTTTATCTATTGCGATACGTATGTATTATAAGTTTAACTATTTGTATATGTTTGTGGTGCAGGGTTTGATGACAGGTATTGCCCGAGAGGTGTAATGATGTAATATCTTAAAATCCAAATATGTCAGTGACATAAAAACGATGATTATAATGTCCTTCTTAACAAATGTATTATCTGATATGCAAGTAAATCTGGGAATCATATAAAAAATTCAGATACCAAAGTATAAATCTTAAGGACGTCCAGGATATAGATACAAATATGGTAAAAAGTGGACAAACACGGACCTCTGAAAATCAAGAGGCGGGATCAGGTGTCGCGGAGGAGTAGGCATTCTCTGTCGACCGGTCACACCCGCCGTGAGTCCAAAGTCAAATCCAACTGAAATACGTGAGGAACGAATCCTTTTCGGATGATTTGCGTTTCAAAATCACTCCCAATAAACTGATTCTGTACTTTGTTCAATGCATTTAAACCATAAATAATAACTAAAGGTGACATTGATAAATAACACCATCCATGTTTAATGTGTTGATATCTCGCATAGATGTATTGTTGATAAAAGGCGTAGTTAATTGTAGATGATTGCCCGCGACTGTCGTAAGAAAGTACATAATAATATTCGACCGATAGTACACAGTTTTCACGTTAACGATTTATTAATTCACCAGCTAACAGTGATATTCACTTTTGATAACGCAGTACGTCATTTGAATTTATGTTAACCTTTCTAACAATGTTATTGTCTGACGTCGCGGGAGGAATAACCCTTTGATTATCATAAGGATGATGCTATTCACTTTTGGGTTATCACAAGTTTCACAGGAAATGCAAGATATCCCCACTGAATACCCGCCAGTATAAAGACAAATAAAAATGATCAATCCGGACATTGAATCTTTGCTTTGTTAAGCTGCATTACCTTAATTTAAACTCGTCCAGGTCAAAATGTTGAAAAATATACATTTCAATTAGAACATTGACATTTTAATGAAGTCCGTCAATAAGAAGTGTATATATGAAAGGGGACTTTTAAAATTGTTTATTATTACAACTTGAGAAACATGGCTATTACAGGTAGGAATATATATATATATATATATATATATATATATATATATATATATATATATATATATATATATATATATATATATATATATATATATATATATATATACAGAGTCACCACAGTGGTGGTTTATTTTCATTGAATTCAATTTTGAAAGTATTTCAAAAATCATCATCATCATCATCAACAACAACATCATCATCATCATCATCATCTCTATTACAATTTTATTATTTATAATTATTTTTATTATTATTATTATTATTATTATTATTATTATTATTAAATACATCACTATTCTAAGTTCCACGTTTATGTAGGCGAGTATCATTCCTTCATCACTTGCACATGGTAATAATGTCTTCCAAATCATCTGATATGCTAGAAAAACTTACAACACTTTTATATACAAAGACAAACTTCTAGATATTGTAAATATAGTACCAAATTTAAAGTTTTGCAAGAAAAGTAAGTGACCAAAATAAATAATAAATTGTTGAAAAGGCTAAAATATAATATCAATTGTCGTAACAAATCGAATTCGATTTCAACATTCCGCAGAATTTACGGTTGGTATTTGGATCCTGTTTCGTTATCGTTATTCACTTACTGAAATATTGAATCACTTGTTTGATTCTGGTTACGACCTGTGACCAAGATTTATTTCTAAAAAAGTGGTACCTCTATGGCCGAGTGTTCGAGCATTCCACTTTAAGCCATGAATGTGTTTCACCGCTAGCCAGCGCAGGTGATAGGTCCGCTGGAACGTGGGCTGATTTTATGGGAATTTTTGCAAGTTAGTTGAGGAACGTCAGTCGTCTCTTCCTGGATACATTGTAACCGGGTTATGCCCTCCACCAATAAAAAAAAACATTGGTCACCACCATTTAACTTACCAATGTGTGTTGCGTAAAATACAATTTTAAAAAGTACTTTTTCTTATTTGACAACGATATGTAAAAGTACTATTTCTTACATTTCAGACGCCTTACTGGCTGCAGGAAAATGCGCCATCTTGATTTTGATTACTTTTCATTTATCAAACGTAAGTCTTTCTTACTATTATTGCGTTGCATTGGTAATCGCCTCCTTTTCAGTGCTACCCACAGGAGGTCGCACACATTTTTTTCAACAAGACCTAGGCTATTGATCGAATGGTATAGACCGCGATATTTCACATGAAAAAAGATTACGACTTTTGAATTGCTTTGGAATTTGCCCGTAGAAAAGGGACTGCTTCACAAATGAATCTGACCTTTTGCAGGAAATATTTTATTTTTCGTTCAGATGTTTACACGTTGAAGAAGCCTTAAACCAAGAGCAAGAGTAATTCAAAAGCAGAGAAGTTAACTCTACAAGTTCACAATAATCCCTTATAGTTCTATGTGTTCTATACCACAGGGTAGAGTTACACTAGTAACACACACACACACACACACAGACACACACACAGACACAGACACACACACACAGACAGATACACACAGACACACACACTCACTCACACAGACACACAGACACACACAGACACACAGACACACACACTGACACACAGACACACACACAGACACACAGAGACAGACAGACACACACAGACACAGAAATACACACACTGACACACAGACACACACATACATATACACACAGATACACACACAGACATACACACACAGATACACACAGACACACGCACGCACGCACGCACGCACGCGCACACACACGGTATTTATCCATCGAACATGCATGTACATAAGTATTTCATAATTGAAAAATACATGGTAAATAGATTTTTGTAAACTTCCACGAGATAATCCAATATAAAATGTATTTAATAATAATGATCTATTATAATCCGATCAGTTTGTGGTATATATTATTCGCCATATTCATAAAAAGTGAGAAAAGGAAATTCACAGGTATCAGTTTCGCTTGCAATATTGAATCGAGGTTGATAACGCTATTTTGTAAAATCTGGTTGACTATTGTTGAATGTGGCGTTAAAACATACATGCTGTCAAAATGGATTGTCTGTATTAAAAGTTTCAAATATTCGACATTTTATACAAAACAAATGTTTGTAAAAAAAGTCCCGCATTAGAATAAAACTTGTCATATTTGTAAAATAAATTCATCGAATATGAATAATCAGCGATTAAACATTTGTATTCTTACATGGATGACAGAACTATCAACCATTCATTCATTCTAAGCAATATATGTGTGATATTTTAACGTTATCTTCGGCAATATATTTTTGTAGCATTTTTAATCAAAGTTTTTGTTTATCAAAATTACACCTATGTATGCCATTAACCACCATTTAAACAAATAAAAACAATGATATTGATTTCTATCATCGTCATTATCCTTAGACGTGTTTAATGTTAACTTTCTGTTTAATTAATAAGACGGTTCAAACATGTAAATTCCCCGATATAAAAGGTAAAGAAACGTGAAGATTAATTAAGTAAATTATATCACAGCCAATGACGTGTGTGAAAAAGCGCCTATTCCCTGCAGGGTTAAAGAAACGGACAGGAATATGTTCATTTCTAAATTATATAGTATACTACTTTTGCTAGAATTGTTAATCATTTTCCATCATATAATGTCATATGCTGTATCCGTTAACTTAAATGTATATATATATATATATATATATATATATATATATATATATATATATATATATATATATATATATATATATATATATATACATTATTGTACTGCAGTTCTTCTATTCGTATGAAAGTTATATCCATTGTATTTTATTGGGTATGTCAAAGGAGCATTAGCATTGCTTTTTATCAAAAAAGTTCGTTCCTTTTTTTACCTCTTGGATCTTGTCAGCGCTGGTTCGAGCTTCGCTTGAACCTTAACTGATATTGTGAGAAAGTTTGCCAGTTCACTTGCGGGAGGTCGGTGGTCTCTTTCCGGGTTCTCTGCTCCACCATTAAAAACTGGCCGCCACCATATAACTGAAGGATCGTTGACTGTTGCGTAAAACACAATCCAAACAAAGAAAATACTACTTAGCTTGATATACAAATGTACAATGATAAAAAGAGATATTCACAGGAATCAAAATATTTAAATTCTTATATTTGTTGTGAAAATTGCTAGAGAAACCTAGTTTGGCAATTATTCATTTGCAATTGAATAATTCAACCTTACTATCTGTATATGTATACCATACTGGACCTGACCTTATTTTCAGAAAGTATATAGGAATAAAAGATTTTTTAAGCCTGTCGATACCTACATCAAGTACAAGTAGTAAATCTAAAGTAGGAAAATTCAAAATAAAAAAAAAGACAATTTTACCAAAATATCATTAAATATGAGTTTTATTTTGAATGAAGCCTTTTAATGGATATTAATAAAAATATCTACTAATGGTTATTGCACAAAAATAACACAATTACAATAAATTTGTTTTATGTATGTCATCCAGATTAACTCAAGGATGAGGTTTTTGACAAGTATACGAAAATAAAGTTTTTCGATGTGTAAGTTTCCCTTTGATATTTGGTCCCTGAAAATCTCATATGTGTACATGAGACATACCCATCAATCATGAAATATGATCGCGATAGTACCTTACCAGGCATACATGTTGACACTTGTATACAATTTATTGCTTAACGGAAATATTAATATATTACATACAAGGGTCAATTGGGTAATTGATCGTCTTCACTTTTATTTGCACATTTCTGTCATCAGCACAGTTTTGTGCTAGGACGCCATAATCATTCCTTAATTGACACACACACTAATGTTAGATAAAAGTCAGTAGATTATTCACACCTCTTCAAACTGATATACTGTCAACGTAATGACAGTTAAGAAAAGATATTCTATGTTGTAAAAATAAATATTTTCAGATAAAATGAAACAAAATAAATATGTTTTGCAGAAAATGATCAGGAATTTCAAATTTCAATTTTACTAACAAGCATGATTTATTTCATTCTAATTTGACTGGTCAATTGGAGGGTTTGATCGCTTAACATGAGATGCTCCCTGCTCCCTGCTCCAGAACATCCTAACGATATATAATTTGTACTTTGCATGTACTTTGGTATTTGTATTTTATATTCTTACAGGCCAGTTCCTTTCCCCAAGTTAAAGGACCAAAATCGAAATCTGATAAAATTGCTATCATAGGTGCCGGACCTGCAGGTGTTCACATGGCTTACTTACTTAAGGTAAGGACATTTGAATTGAATTGATAGAAAGTATACAAAATATGATTATGAATACCTGTATTATCCAAATATGATATTTGATATATGATACTTGATTGTGTGTTTCGTCATAATATACTGTATATTTGCTTTTATTCGCGGGGGAATTAATTTCGCTATACTTGTGGTCAAGGAAAATTCCGCGAAATTACATATCCGTGAATAAAATTAGGGATTGTTTTTAATTTTTTTAAAAACATGGAATATACATGCAATGACTCTAGGAAAAAAAATTATATATATATATTACCATTTTCTGTGAATCTGTAGTCCTCTAGATACGAAATTCATTCTATATAATTGACTTTTCGCGTGGAGGTTTTCATATGACGTAACAGCTGAACAGCTAAGTGTCAAGCATTGAATATGCAACGCAACCGGTCTGTATACTTGCAATGAAGGAAATAACTGTCGGTATGTAAATATTACCTTACACTTATGAAGTATCAGAAAGACAATTCGTAACCAAAATTTAATATCCGTAAATAAATTCCTTTCAGAATAACGCGAAATTATCTCCTCGTGAAACTAAACAACAGTATAAAAATATCTCAAAAAAACCCCAAACAACCCCCCCAAAAATCGCAAACAAAATTTTTTAAAAAGAATAGAGTATTTTGTTAGCCCTGAGGAATTATGCTGCCTCAGTCATATTCATTTTAATTCTCGTTTATCTGTTCGTCCAAAGCACTGCTGAAAAGTAATGAGTACATAGAATAATGCATAGTTTGTAGTTAGAATAGACCAAACAGGTCCGCGGAATTCCATATTCACCCGCTAGACTAGAGCCGGGTAATAGATAGATCAATTAAACGTGACGTCACAATGCCTTAAATAGGTCAATATCAATTCAATTAGGGATATTGGGAGATCGTCATTGGCCTTGTGCTATATTTGTTTGTTTGAATGTTGCTCCACATTTAAAAGTTTCAGTCATATGGTGGAAGAGAGAAATCTTTGCAATATATTCGAGGAGAGTCCACCAAGCTTCTGCACGTAAACTGGCAAACCTTCTCACAAAATCGATTTTGAACCTCGCTGACTACAGGTTCAGTGCTTATTTACAAGTACTCAAGTAACATGAGCAGCCATTTTCAATGTAACGAAACAATTAGAGACTTCCGGCTCGTTAATATACACTTAATGTATCTTCTCAGGTCCGATAGCGACCTACTTAAAAGTAGAAATATGTATAATGTAGACTGGCTAGCTGATGAATATCAACTTTTCAACGAAGGTTTGGGAAACCCGCATTTGTGACTGGTATGCTGTGTAACATTTTCAATGTAACGAAACAATTAGAGACTACCGGCTCGTTAATATACACTTAATGTATCTTCTCAGGTCCGATAGCGACCTACTTAAAAGTAGAAATATGTATAATGTAGACTGGCTAGCTGATGAATATCAACTTTTCAACGAAGGTTTGGGAAACCCGCATTTGTGACTGGTATGCTGTGTAACATCTGATATTATCTAGCATTACATTGCGGAGAAGGTGTTGATTTTTACATCACAAAGATTATTCGTACTTAATGTTAATGTTAATTGGTCTGTTTAATTTAAACTGATCCTTAGGGTTAATACTAAAACAATTAAAGACTTTTCTAGTGTAAGATGAATTGTAAAATCGGTTTATAAAATGAATTAATAATTTGAAAAAGGAGACTTTTCTGGTGATAGATAAAAAAAGTATCTGATACCCAAGTATACATCTTTAGGATGCCCAGGATATAGATACAAATCTGGTAAAAATTGGACAAACACAGACCTCTGGAAATCAAGAGGTGGGATCAGGTGCCATGGAGGAGTAAGTATCCCCTGTTGACCGGGCACACCCGCCCTGAGTCCACAGTCAAATCCAGATGAAATAGGTGAGGAACGAATCCAGTGCACAAACGGTACAGATGACCCGACAACCGCTATAGAACAGGCAACTCAACAGTTCACTTAGTAAAACAGAGTAATCGCAAACAAGGCTATTATACCGACAACAAAATCTGCGAAACGTTGATATCAAACGCGGTTTCCGGTATCCAAGTGTCAATAATTTGTCAGTGAGTATTTTACTTCTGTATATGAAATATTCATATGTTGAACACGCCCCGGCATATCGGGTCATTTGTAAAAATATAAATGTCATATGCAGGTGATTGTGGGAGATTAATACTTAAATGTGGATAATTTACGATGGGAAAGCCGAAATCGTCGCGTTGGTCGTATAGCTGAGTTGTTAATTTCCCGTCTGTGTCTATAGTAAGTAAATGTCTAAGTATGAAGCGTGTGTGCTTGATTCTTTTGTATCTTTATTTTCTAGTTCGTTGGAATGAATATATATATATATATATATATATATATATATATATATATATATATATATATATATATATATATATATACACGAAAAAACAGTAAAACACTCAAATTTCACAAATTTTCGGCCACTTGGCCTTTATCAAATGAAAGACGACAATATGTATAACAGTTACATAGTATTAAGTCTACACAATACTGATTTTGCACTGGAGCTTTGTATTGTGCAGACTTAATACTATGTAACTGATATATATATTGTCTTTTTTAACTTGATAAAGGCCAAGTGGCCGAAAATTTGTGAAATTTGAGTGTTTTACTGTTTTTTCGCATACTGATACTTCCCTGTGGAGGACATTAAATTTTATCTATCTATCTATTTATCTATCTATCTATCTATCTATCTATCTATCTATCTATCTATCTATATATATATATATATATATATATATATATATATATATATATATATATATATATATATATATATATATATATATATATCTAATTGACACCGTTAGCTTTTTCTTCTTTGACTCAGCAGTTTCTGAATAAAGTCTGCTTCGTATGAAGAAGAGAACAGGTCAGCCAATAAAGGGACACAATTGGTTCCCATAGGAATGCCGATAGTTTGCTGAAATACCACGCCTCCCAACATTACGAATATTTTGTCTATTAGAAATTCCAGAATCTTTTTATATCACCTTCAGTATATTTATGTGTAGAATCAGAGTGGTGTTGGAGAAAATAAGTATCATGATAACCAGTGACTAGATATTTAAATTTTCGGGTACCATCTTCGGTGAAAAAACAGTTGGCGATGATACTAAAACGTCTCTCTTTTATTTTTTATGTGGAATTGTTGTTTAAAGAGTAGAAAAGTAATATGTTTTGATACTGTGAATTTAAGAAAAATTGTATGCTTTCAAATTTTCTAAAAGTTGTTTAGAATTAAGTATCCACATCTAATTTACACCGCTTCTGGAATAAGCAACTGTACAGTTTTCCTGAAGTTTCTCCTTAACGGTTGTCAGTATCTTAGTAATGAGTAAAGGTTTGGTATAACATTGGCTGGATCTTGCAATGTACAGCTGCGTATATGTGGTTTTGTGAAGTGTAGGTATCCAATATAAATATGGAAACTCAAAATCAGTATCGGTTGTAGGTACATCAAAAGACCGTAATATGGACACGTGATTTTGAATGATCTCGTCCTTTGAAAATGGGCTACGTGTGTATGTAGGATTACTAGAATTCGTATTAAACCCTAGTTTATCTAATAAACAATTATAGTAATGTACCTTACAAATAAGAATAATATTATTTAAGGCTCTGTCTGTTGGGACCAGTACATGTTGGTCATGTAATCAATCTATCTATTCACTTCTGGGTCACTAAATACAAAGGGATAACGTGTTCCTTTAAGTTTTATCAACCATCATATAGCTATTAACCATTCAGACAAAGTGTCTGGTTCCACGTCATCGTGTTTGGCCCATCTGGCATAATCATCGACAGAATTGATAACTAAACTGAAATTCTGTCGCCAGTTGAAGGAACGGGCTTCCCCGTTTTGGACCTCTTAAAATAATATTTTTTGAGGTTTTCATTTTCAACTATAGACACGTCACCGGTAATAACATGCCTGATAGGACTATATAGATGATACACATAAAATGTGAACATTTGACGGTGTTATGTAGAAGATGGTTGATGTCTCGGCACTGCAAAACCCGTTTGTAACTGAATAGATTTGATGCGATACTAGGTGTATAGCTACATGAATTGCAAAGCGTGGTCTTAAATTTAAAATATGGCGGAACACAGGACTGAACTTTTTGTGATTTAGAACATTGCTAATGTTTAATGCGTCTATACCTTTATTTGTAAATTTAAGTTTAAGGAAAAGAAGTTTCTTTTCAGAACAGTTATCGTTCGTAACGCTTGTAGGTTTGAACAGTCTGTGATAAGCAAAGTCCATTATAAGGGAGTTCAGAGTGTATTTTGGGATTGAAAAATCCGTGTAGGGTTTCATTCTTACTTCCTGTAAAAGTTCATTAAGAAGTGTAAATGGAATTGAATAAAGTTTGCTGTGAATGTGATGAAGACCAAATTTTTGTTAACATATATGGTAAAAGAGATGAAAAAGTGACATCATGTATGTTGGGTCTGTTGTATGAACTATGTCCGTGACTTCGCTTACATCTTACGTAAGAATTAAAATGTTCCAATACATTGACATTATTACACTGTGGACTTGATAAATTGCCCCATCTTGAATATTGTCATTACATCCATCAGGATATGCAGAGCTCAGCTGTTTTATCCAGTATTCTTCACGTTGTCTACGGAAGGGGGTACTCAAGGTGGGATTGTTAGTCCAGCGGTACATCTTTTCAAATAAATGCACTCTCATGGACAAAATGGAATGGTCTGGAGAGTTGTAATGTCAATAGAGTATTTGGTTACGCTCTTTATTAACATTGGATCGATGACTATATATTCTTTTACTTAAGAGCCCTATTTAGATATGACGTGATATTATGTGTACATCTAAATAAGGTACATCTAACTCGGCTGTTTCTCCGGACGATATAAATGCTTTAGGTTAACACTATACCATAACAAACGTTCTTTACTGCATACATAATTTCTGATAAAAAAAATAAAACATCATTGCAGAATGTATAAAATCACATTTTGAAAAAACAATTCCAACATATTTACTTACTAACCTATTGTTTTTTGTCTCAAATCTAAAAGGTTAACAAAGACGAATCAATTAGTGAACTATAATAGATGTATTATACTTTTAAAACAGAAAAATGGCTTCAACAATATTGTCATACTGGAGCAGTCCAACAGAATCGGCGGGAAATCATATGCAATTAATTACCACGATACACATCATGAAATGGGAACGATGTACATGACAGCATTATATGAAGAAATATTCAAACTCATTGATGAATTCCAAGTAGGAGAATTAGTTTCGTATCCGGAGCGGAGCTTTTGGGTCAATCAAACTCGTAAGACATGTATTTTGTTATTTTGAAAAAATATATATACCTTTTTTTGAAATGCAGGTCAACGTAATGATATAAATTTCTGTATCATTGTATCTTTCGTTTTATGTACAATAAGAATATTTTTCAGGTTTAAGTTCTGTGTAGCCCGGTACCTGGGTTACGGATGCAGATTAAGGTAATTGATAGTATAGTATTCATTCATGTTATAGTTCTGTGTAGCCCGGTACCTGGGTTACGGATGTAGATTAGGGTAATGATAGTATAGAAAAGTTCTGTGTAGCCAGTACAATCAGGGTTACGGATGCAGATTTGGGTAATGATAGTATAGAATTTCATTAATGTTAAAGTTCTGTGTAGCCAGTACAATCAGGGTTACGGATGCAGTGTAGGGTAATGATAGTATAGAATTCATTCATGTTATAGTGCAATCAGGGTTACGTATGCATATATGGGTAATTGATAGTGTAGAATTTCAATGGGTTAGTCGAATGCATCACCGTTCCTTTGTTTGTGGTTTCTTACAAATATTTAAGTACTTAAATCTGTAGAAAGGAACACATGAATATTGTTTTTTGTTTGCATATTTAGTAATTATAAAAGTTGAAACTATTAACATATCAACGGAATATTGCATATTAAAATGTTAACTCTGAATGGTTTTATGCTCAATATTTTAATGACTACTCACATGGGATAATACAACTGCGAACTTCAAAAAATATTTTTTTATTGTTGGTTTACGGAAAAGATATATGGACACATGGGTGTTTTTTGTCCCACTTGTCCTAGGTTGTTAATCTCTGTTGTCTAGGTTGTCACAATTTTTAAATCACAGTTGTCCAGATTGTCCAAGTTTGGAATCTCACTTGCCCGGAATAAAGTATTCCTGTTGTTTTCGAATCATCATGCTTTATGACTTGTTGATTGTTTTTACAGGTAGAAAGCTCTATAATATAGAATTTGCAATTTCCACGTTGTGTCGCTTTTGTAAATTGTTAATAACAAAACTCATTTCGTTCCACAAAATGTTATATATCAACAGCGGGGAAAATCGGAACCTCACGATTGTGTTGAAATAATATCGTGTGAAATTACTGTGTATCTATTGTAATCCTTTACAGAAAAAACCTTTCCTCTTTCCAAAGGAAACCTTTCTCTTTTCCACAGGATTGTTGTCTGGAAAAATTAAATTCGAAGACGAGAAAACACTATAAGAGAATGTTCAAAGAGGAAACCTGTTCAAATTCCTGTTTTAAATGTTCATAGAGGAAACCTGTTCAAATTCCTGTTTTTTAAACCTTTAAAAATGCATAAATCTCGCCTAACCTAATAATAATTTTGATTGTCTGCTGGTATATCATATCGTGGGCATATTTGCAATCAAGAAACAGTCTAACAAAGGGGAAAATTTTGTAAGAACTGCGTATAATTTCGCGAGAAAATTCATCATTTTAGTGTCCGTTGTCAGGTATAGTCGGTCGTTGTCAAAAGAAGGCGAATTGTACTTTTATTATACAAAAATCTATCACGTGATATATTACAGTAGAATTGTCTGCCAGTAGCTGTTAAGCTGTCTTTAGCTTATATGACATAGGGTAATGTCCCTTGCTTTGCTCAAAATCAGACAATGATCGTATGTTGGGTGTGAAAATGCCCACTTATCTGTAATCTGCCCCCACTTGTGACTTTCTACAGAATTCATGATTATCCACAGTGACTGTTTCTTGCGTTTGTCTGATGGACACTCTTTTATTTACGCTTGTTAAACTATATTTTATACCAGTTACAGTTCATTTTAGGTGTTCGGGTGGCGCATTGGTTAAGACACTCTCTTCTCACCAATGATACCGAGTTCGATCCCCGGATTGGACAGTGATGTATGTTAGATGGTAGGGTGATCGCTAACTTGGGCACGTAGATTTTCTCTTGGCACTCCTATTCCCTTCCACAGCAAGCATCACCGCACACCAACATCGGAGACAAAGTAGCATTAACATTGTTTGTTAATCGTTGTAAAATAAAGAAAGTTAATTTATATCATTACAGATTATTCCGGCCTTTTAGGGTATCTAGCTCTGGCAAGCGGAATACATGACGGAGTGCAACTGCAGTCGAGACTATTCAACGAGGTGAACAGATACACCCAAATTCACAGAGACGTTTTCGGAGATTACGAAGGGCAACTAATGCCAAGACCAGATTCCAGTGCCTGGAATACGATTCGGGGAACATTTAAAGATTTCCTAGATCGTAATAACTTTAGGTTGTTACAGTTAATCTTCATTTCAAGTCACACGGCACAAGGATATGGTGAATTGAATGACGTGGCTGCCTTTTACGGTTTGCTGTGGATGTCCCCAAAACTGATCCAATCATTACTGGATCCGGATACCCCACGCCAGTTTGCACTCAATACACCTTTTGAAAAACTTTGGCAAAATATAGTTTATCAGATGGGTATCGATGTTGAATTAGGAGTTGATATCAAACGGATAAAACGAGGGTATTTCGGAAATGATCCTATTATGATAAATTATGAGTACAAATTTGTAGGGTGTAGTAGAGCAAGGAGATTTGACTTTCTCGTACTTACTCCGAGTATGCCTTCATTAATGGATATTGTCGACTTTAGTTTTAATGAAGAACGTTTATTCTATAAGCTTACAGATAAAAGCTATTTCATCACTTCTCTGTTTCATTCCGTCTCCGGTAAGCGGTCCACGTCGCCATTGAACCATTATTCTTTCAATCAAAGATCAGGACGGCCGTACACAGTTTGGGGGTCCGTAGACACCTATGCAGCCAGTAGAAATTATACTGGTGCTGATTATCAAGATGGCGAAACCAATGGTGCAGAATTTTGCGACCATTGCCAGACTGTTGTTTTGTACCAGTACGGTACACGAAACCCAAATTTTCCAATAACAAGGCGCATGATAAGAAAACGTGCTGTCGACCACTTCCAGTATTACGAACAAGAAAATGCAGTTCTTATTGATTACAAGATATGGGAATACTTCGTGCATTTCCCACCACAGGCGATAGAAACAGGCATAATATGGGATATTTTTGAAATGCAAGGAACAAGAAATACATGGTACACCGGGGGGTCTGTGATATTTGAATCCATTTTGAATATTGTTGACTATAACCTTTTGATTTTTAATAATGCAAATTTACCTGCATAAAAATAGCTCCCAGACTAAACTATGTCATTATCTATTGACTATCGTGTTTTGCTTAAATACTATTATCCATGTACATAATCCCTAGTAAGGGTCAGTCAATTTAACCACGAAATGTAATGACCACAACATGCAAGATTCTATGCCAGTTGCCAAAGTTCATAAGAAACAATGCTCGCTAACATAATATGTTATTTCAAAAGGGATGGGGAATAAATTTTCATCTAAATTTAAACCAATCCGAAATTTTACATAAATTACACCTGGCAAATAGTAATAGGGGCTTATTCAAAGTTTTCATTTATTATTTCAACGAAATTTAATGTCAGTGAATTTTATTAACTTTAAAACAATGATCTTCTATCCCCATGAAATTTTCTGATTCTGATATAGATATATAAATTTAGATAGATAGATAGATATATAGATAGATACATAATACGACATTTTGATAAATAAAACACATACATATAATTTTCTTTGGAACTTTTTACACAACCGATGAGTTGTTTTCATTTCCGATGGAACTTTCAACTCCACAAGGGTATACATAAACCCAGGAATTGGTATTTCGGTTGCCCCTGGGTTTTTTTTTTTTTTTACTAAACTGGTATTTTATACATATATTACCGTTGCCACTTTGATATCCTGTTGATAATATACATTATATATTGCAAGATTGATTTTCAAAGGTAATATAAACCTACAGTTGATATTATGTTAATGTATATCTTGACGTCATCAACCATTAATAAAATGCATCAAACAGTGAGATAAATTGCAAGAGTGGTTTATGTGGTCTATCTTGTCATGGGACTTTAAAAGTAATGCATCACATAAAATGCTCATTATACTTTGAGCATTTTACTTTGACGTTTCATGCCTTATCAGTCCTTTCATTTATCTTCCATCTTGTTTTCCAAAGTGATCTTTCACCTAATATTTCATCCACGTCTTTTCTCTCATCCAAATAATCTCTATCATTCAAATGAAACTTTACCTGGAGTTATCGGATAGTCATAATTTTAGCAGACGCACAGTGAAACTTTACATAGGCACACGTTTTAAGAAAATGAATATCGGTAAATTGAAAATAAAAACAAAAACTGTAAACCTCACTTCTTCCAAGTCTCTTTCATTATGGAGCTATTGGCGAGAGAACAGTCGTTACCTGGATTCAAGAGTTAGTATGACCCTGATGTCTATCAGTACATGTGGACACCTGGTCGCATCCCTTTCAGGGGTTCATAATTCATCCTGGTCTTCAAGCCGTTATTATATCCAATTTATCACATTATAATAAAGTTAAGTTTCCAATTCCCATTGGTATTTCTACATTTTTACATTAGATGCCCAATATGAGGAGTCCAATGTGGACTTAGCTATAACAAATAAATAACATTAACAAATATGTACTCTGAATTATTGTCTATTTAATTTCCATTGATTCTGTCAGATAGAAATTCACATTGAAACGATTAAAGATATGAATCCTGTTTCTCAAAGCATCCAAAGATCTAACTTGGGACTTTTCATTATATATATATATATATATATATATATATATATATATATATACTGTATCACCGAGTCATTAAAAGTTTCAAGTAATACTACACAATGATACTGATCATATATCTGACTTGAAATCTGAATGTTTTTCATCATTTTATCTTAATAAATGTAGATACTAAGTTACCTTTAAACAAATGTGTTGCGGTTGAAACATTATCATAACATTATATATAAATAGGAGAAAAAATGATGTCACTGTTGTGAAAAAATAAACAAATAAAATGACGTCATTGATGGGAAAACTAAAAATCATAGGGCTTTATAACTAAAATTCTGATAAAAGATGTATACGAAATAAAAAATATTTATCCATGAATTACGTTAAAATTAGAATGAAATTTTTTTCATCTAATGGAAGCTGACAAAACAATAAGTTAAAGCAGAGGTATCACATTGTAAAATGAGAAGATGACAGGTATATATTAACATACCACAAAATAAACAAAAAAGAAATCAAAATTCATGACACAATAACATATAATGTGTGCTTAAATTGTTTTCATGAATAATTTTCTTTCACTGAAAAAACAAAAAACAAAATTGAAAGCAGCAATTGGATCATACAAAAGTTCTATGTAGACATCATCGATCACCAGAAATGAAATCCATCATACCAGGAACAGTTCTGAAGTATATAGAGGCAATAAGCAATGGGTAATCCCATTAATAGAGGTCATGTAGCGATAGACAGCAAAATTATACCAAACCCAGAAATGGTATCTGTCAAGGAATGATCAGTTACTTTGACAAAGTAACCGTTTTTGTAGGTATTATTGTTACTTATCCTTCAAAGCATACAGGACCATAGTTATTGGGAAAATGTTTGTTTTATGGATGATGACTTGCTGTTTATGTTTGTTTCCAGTTTTCTGTATATCTATTTCAGCTTTTCTTTCAGCATTTCACTCTATCACATAAGAATGTCATCAGCAGATGATGTTTCTATCACAAAGTCTTTTTGGTCATATTGTCCTATATGGGAAATAAGACTGGGATAAGGAGGACAAATCTCATCGGTATAGGTCAAAGAAACTTAAGAAAACAGATTATACATCCCTTCATGTTTGCCTACCTCCGCAAGAAAGTATAATTTCTATTAAATCACCTGTACTGCATTGAGTTATTGATCATAACATACAGGTAGGTTCTTGATTTTGTTTGTTTTTGCTCTAATCGCTTTATTTTAGCCTATCCATCTAAGAAACTGTCTCATTCGAAACAATGGTCAATAACATAAAATGGCATTTCAAAGGGAAGGGGAATAACTTCTTAAAGAATCTTAAAAAAAATATTGATACACACATCAATGAAATGAATGTTTTACATTAAAATATATATGTGACTAGAATCTGTGAAATTAAAAGTCCTTCTAAAAGAATTGTTAAAGCAACATAAACTCTATTGTGTTAATTGCTTTTTTATACATGTAATTTTATCTGATAAATATTCTAGATAAGGGGCTACGATGTTTCGTATTTTTGATATCTATCATAACAAAAATTATCAACAAAAAATGTGTCTTCATTTTAACAAAACATTCCTACTTGCCTAAACTACAATTTTATTATGTAGATTTTACATTTCAGTTTTCTTTATAATCAACATTATGTATCATACAACTTACAAAAAGTAATTCTCCACCTTTACACCCTGTAGTATGTAAATGGACTGCTCTTTTAATTCATTTTATTGTTTTAGACCAATCCGTTATGGTCTATAAGAGTGTTGAACAGGTTAAAACTAACAACTGATATTGCGTTAACTCGTACATGTGTTTCAGAAACACAATACCCCTGTGAGCTAAGGCATTTATGGACATTTCAAAGTCCCAGAACTCTGGCAAATATAGCCCCATGTGGATGATAATATAACTCATACTTGATCTCATCAATATAAAGCCAGAACAATTGTAGTTGAGACTTTAGGAATGAAATTCAAGTTTTTTTGACAGAAATGAAAAATTGACAAACGGACAAATTGACAAACACAAAGACAGATTGTGACAATCTATATATTGTGGAACCTCGGCTAAAGACTACCTTGCTTAGGAGACCATCTCACATTTCAGACCACCTCACATTTCAGACCACCTCACTTTTCAGACCAGAGATTTTCAGTCTCCTGATAAATATTTAACAGATACAGAACCCCACTTCAGAGACCACCTCATTAATCAGATGTATTCCAATGTATTTAACTAATAACAATAGTTTAAAATGTTTTGAAGTAAAATATTAGATTCAAACTAAGTTTGAATTTACATCTAGTATACAAATAAAATCACTTTCTTGCTCTCTGACAAAGCAGCCAAAACACTTAAAAAATAAATTTACAAATATATCACAAAACATACAAATTAAAACATAAGGAAAAAAACAAATGCAATACTATAAAGAACTGATCCATTTCAGTCCTCAACACTTCTACTGAATGGAATCTTCTGATGTCTATTAATAGTAAAGTTATGATATAAAATAAACAATCACTTTCTGCTGTTGTTTTGTCTAGTTTTTCACTGCTATACTACTGTCGTATATTACACAAGAATCTTTGAAATGGTAATGTACAGAAATGTCTGCTTGAGGAAATATTGGGACGGGATGCAGTAGAAAAACTTCGAGCTTGAGTCCATGGTTTCGGTGAAGACCAATCAGATATAGCGACATCGGATTCATACATCCGTGACGTTGTCCTATTGTATATAGGTAAACACTCATTAGCTTCATCAGAATTCACCTGTAATAAAAAAATTGTATGCACAATTCAGAAATACTTCTGTAAGTTTTCTTTTTGCTGTTTTCCAAAATCACACCAACAGAATCCCTTGGACACAAATAAATTTTTATTCATAGATCTGGTGCTCGTTGACAGAATTACATGATACTATCAGTCTCTAATATTTTTTCTTATGTTTTTATTTAACATTTCTAATGAATATCATTCATTGCATTGGTATAAAATCTATGTCCCAATCAAGACACAATGAAGTGCCCCAATCAAGACACAGTGAAGTGCCCCAATCAAGACACAGTGAGGTGCCCCAATCAAGACACAGGAAAGTGCCCCAATCAAGACACAATGAGGTGCCCCAATCAAGACACAGTGAGGTGCCCCAATCAAGACACAGGAAAGTGCCCCAATCAAGACACAGTGAGGTGCCCCAATCAAGACACAGTGAGGTGCCCCAATCAAGACACAGTGAGGTGCCCCAATCAAGACACAGTGAAGTGCCCCAATCAAGACTCAGGAAAGTGCCCCAATCAAGACACAGTGAAGTGCCCCAATCAAGACACAGGAAAGTGCCCCAATCAAGACACAGTGAAGTGCCCCAATCAAGACACAGGAAAGTGCCCCAATCAAGACACAATGAGGTGCCCCAATCAAGACACAGTGAAGTGCCCCAATCAAGACACAGTGAAGTGCCCCAATCAAGACACAGTGAAGTGCCCCAATCAAGACGCAGTGAAGTGCTCCATTGTCAAAAAAATCATGGTCTGGAATCCTAATGCTCTTTCCTACCTGTTGTTTCATGTTCCTGAAATCACTCATGCATATCTTTATTATTCAAGAAGCGAGTAAGCAGTGCTCACATTTGTGCCATCCCCCACCTAAGCCAAAACAAAGTGCCTCCAATCAGGCACAATGGAGTGTCCCCAATCAAGCCACAATAAAGAGCCCCCAATCAAACCACAATGAAATGCCCCCAAATCAGGCACAATCAAGTGCTCCTGATCAAGACACAAGCATGTGCTCCAATCAAGACACAAGCAAGTGTCCCAACAAGAAAAAGAACAAGAAAAGGAGCATACACTATATCCAACTTTAAGTGGAGGATTTACTATACCTTGTGCATATGTCTGATTTACCTTAAGATATATGTAAGCATCTGTGCCATGGCCTTCAACTGAACTTATGGTCAAATCTCCCTGAAGATAGCGGGCATATAACCTTGATAGTGGTAAGCCATAGCCATATCCTGCCTAAAATTTCAAATACATTGCTTTTATTATCTTATAAATTAACACAAACACATACAAAAACACACACAGAAATATACAATAGAATCAGAAAATTTGCTGTGGTTTTAATATCACTTATTTTGATGCTTTCATTTGTCGATGAAATTCAAACCATGATATTTTTTTGGCATAAATTACACCTAATAATAATGATAAGTTCCCTAGTAAAAAGGTTTTTTATTTTCAACAAAATTTAATGTCAGTGAATTTGTTTTATTTTTAAAACAACAAACTTTAAACCCCACAAAATTTTCTGATTCAACAGTATGTATATAAACAGCAGTATCTCATTATGTTGAAATCAAAAGAGACAAAATTTTATATATGTCAAAGTTTAACAGCAGGTCATGATTTTTATGGATATGTCAATTAAAATTTTGGTTATATTGAATTCTGGAAATCTCCAAGTAATAGGGACAGCCACACAAATTTCGAGATAACAAGATTCCACTTTATATATATACAGTTCACCCCTGATATATTGCCCTCCGTTATAACACCAATCCCGCATGATGCCGCTATTTCTTAAAAGAACAGATTTCCTCCCATATAATTTCCTCATTGTAACACCAAAACCTGCATACCGCCATCCGCCACCTATTCTCCAGTACAAATTGTCATTTATACATGTTAAATCCCTTGAACATATTGCCAAACCAGATTAAAAGAACAGGTGTGAGTAAAACTGTTAGCAAAAGTAGCTTGTTTACTTAATACTCTGACTGGAAAGGGAGATAACTCGAATATCATAACCTGGTATCTGATTGTATAAACAAAGTGTAGAAGTCAGACCGGGACCAGCTTATTAGCGTGTCAATTTTGAAATTTCACTTCCATAAAAGTTGGAAAAAATTGACATGTTGTGTGTTTACAAAGCAATTTTCACATGTCAAGAAATAATTATGAGTAGATGAGATATATATATAAACATAAAGCCTTTGTATTACCGGCCTGTCATAGAGTTATTTTAAACGATGATAGTAAACATTAGAAATGTTTCCAGTTTAATGTTAGAAACAGATCTAGATTTTCTGGCCTTTGAACAATTTGGAAGGCTTAGTTTTGGCCATTTTATTAGGATGGTAAAATTGTCCAAAATTAAACAATAGACAAATATCGAATATTTATGATTGTGAGTTGTAAACAAGATATGATTTACAATCAAAGTTTCAGATATCTTGAAGTAAAAGGGGCCGTCCCATGAAAGTTTGAGATACGGAGATTCCACTTCAAAATTTTTAATTAATAAATTAAAGTCACACATCTTGTAATAAAATACATATGGTTTTATATATATAACATTGGAAAGAGAATTTGAATTTACCAATGGAGTCGTAGAGTCGCCTCCCCCTCCACCAACATACTGTGGGCGTGGTGCTGTGGTATACATGTATTGAAACAACAGATCTTTTTTACTGTATGGAACACCACCTCCTTTGTCTGACAGCTGTGATTTAAAATAATAATAATAATAATAATAATAATAATAATATTTTTTTCCTAGTTGTATATGGGTAGGCTTGAAATGTTTTCTTTTTTTTATCATTGTCATTCATGCTGCCATTTCTACATAAAATTTTCTTTTTCAATTGTGTCTGAAGTAAGACAAAGTGAAAGACTCCCTGGACTTGCTTTTTTAGCTGCTGATCAACATTACACCGACAAATTTCTCAGCTAATGATCTGCCTACCTGCATGTTAAACTCATTTCTAACATTACGAGGGAAGTTATATTTCTGTCTAAAATATGGATAGGTGTATGTCTTATATTATACAGAATGAGCATGAAAATTCTAAAATTCCTGTATATTTTGTGAAAATTGTTCTGAAACCCAGTTTGGCAATTATTCACTTTCTATTGATCAATTCAACCTTACTTTTTTATATGCATTACACACTGGACCTAACCTTATTTTCACAAAATATTTAGGAATATAAGATTTTTATGCCTGTGTATAGCTCTTATCTGTTATTGTGCACCAAGTACAAGTAGTAAAAGTAGAGAAAATCAAAATATTTTATTTTTGGTAAACACAGCTAATGCCCCCTTAAGCTTGACATTACCTTAATTGTAGAGCCGGCCTGGCTCAGTCGGTAGCGCGCTCGACTCTTGATCGTGAGTTCGAATCCCGCCGGTGACAGGTTTGGTTTCCTGTCTTTCGGATGAGACAGTAAAAACTGGAGGTCCCGTGTCACAGTAGGTGTCGGCACGTTAAAGAACCCTCACTGCTCAATGGCCGTAAGTGCCGAGCATAGGCCAAAATTTGAAGCCCTTCACCGGCATTTGGTGACGTCTCCATATGAGTGAAATATTCTTGAGTGGGACGTTAAACAACAAACAAACAAACAAACCTTAATTGTAAGATCTTCTTTTCCTTTAGATATGACCATTTTCAGTTCAGGTAAATCTGTTTCTTTAGCATGAAACTCTACAACAGCTCTCATAGCATTCTGAAACAAAAGTAACAAAATTAATGATAAATCTGCAAACTTCTTTAATATCTATTAAAAAAATATCAAATGCTATCAATCAACTTGCAATAGATTTGTTTTTACTTGTTCCATTCTGTTTGTCATCAAAGAATGTAGCTGCAAAGAAAAAATGAGGGCTGCACGATTTCTGTTTCAGCAGTTGATTGTATGTATGACCTAGATTATGATATTGTGCAATGGATATGTGCCAGATTTCGAAAGCAGTCTACAGCAAAGTGATTATTACACTTGTCATCTTTACAAGAAAGAATATTTTTCTAAACATTTTTCCTCGTAGATGAACTGGAACAATACATCAGCCAATGCCATATTAGAAAATCAGAAGTGACCTTGCGTGACATTCTGTTGTAGTCACATGATCTAAGTACAAACTATTCCGACAAAACTGAACGGAAGAATTAGAAAATGATCTATTGTCTCTTTTTACAAATTTTTACTTTTATCTCACAGCACACATTACATATATGTATATATAGATAAAATGCTCAGTAAGAACTGCAGCCATAAGTCATTAATGGTATTCTTTGATATCTTATTAACAACTTTCACCTGTATGTATATGAATGGTATGCTCTTTTCTACTGTCTTGGACCAGTCCCTGGTTATTAATCCTCCCACCCTGAGTATCTAAATGGTTTGGTCTTTTCCATTGTCTTAGACCATTCCATTATGATCTGTAGTGGTGAAGGGGTTAATTTGTTGCAGAGAAGCTCTACCACAGATTGTAGTAAATTGGGTTAATGACTTGACATCTATTTACCTTCATGATTTCAAACAGCATATGTTCCAGGTGACCAGGTATATATACAATATTTATACATGCATTATCTTCATGTGCTGAAAATAAATCAAAGAACATAATATTTCTTTGTTCTGTTCAGTAGACAATAAAAAACCCTAGGCTAAATATGAATCAAATGTTTTGGTCATGTGAAACTTCTATCTGACTGTCATGTGACACTTATTTCTAACTTTGTCATGCAGCATATCTATCTTTGTCATGTGACACTTATATCTGTATCTAACTGTAATGTGACACTTATATTTAAGTTTGTCATGTGACACTTATATTTAAATTTGTCTTTTGACATACACATATCTTGTCTGAATCTCATGACATATCTGTCTTGTGTCATATATCCGACTCTGTCATGTGACATTTGTATCTGACTTTGTCATGTGACATTTGTATCTGACTTCATCATGTGACACTTATATTTGAATTAGTCATGTGACAGACTATCATGTGACAATTATATCAGACTCTGTCATACAACATATCTAACTTTGTCATGAGAAACATTTACCTGTCATGTGACACTTATCTATGATTCTGCAATGTGACACTTATATCTTGTCATGCGACACTTTGTCTGACTGTCATGTGACTCTTATCTATGACTTTGTGATGAGACATTTATATTTGATTTTGAAATGTGACATATATTTCTGAGTTTGTTATGTGACACTTATATCTGTCTTTGTCATGTGACACATATATCAAATTTTGTCATGTGACATGTATATATAATTTTGTCATGTGACACTTCAACTAATTTTGTCATGTGACACATATTTAATTTTGTCATGTTACACTTATATCTAATTTTGTCAAGTGACAGTTACATCTAATTTTGTCATGTGACACATATCTAATTTTGTCATGTGACACTTACATCTAATTTTGTCATGTGACACATCTAATCTGTTTATGTAACACTTACGATTTGATACAGTGATATCAAGGTCTGGTGCAGTTAAATAGTATTGTTCACATAATCTTCTAGCATTTGAGTAGGCAACTGAAAAATAGAAACCAATGGAAATATCATTTCTTATACTTGTGTTCTGTATCACCACTGAAATAAAATGACTACTACAACACTTAAACAGTCAGATGATATTATAATCACCAGATTTTTTTTTCTCTTGCCAAATATAAACTATGTTTTGTATAAAGTTAAGAAGTTTAAAAGTTAAAAACTGCCAGATCAATAAATCAAGGCAGTCCTTAATCTGTAATGATAGAAACTAGAGATCAGTTTAAAAGTCATTGTGGTGGCGATTCTTGAAGTTCAAAGTCCTTTTTTTAACTGGAAATTAGTTCTTCAATCTGATTAACATAACTTAATAATGAAATTCATCTCAGTTAAAGAAAACCTCTTTATAACTGTGATACATCAAATATAGTATCATAGGCGTGCAAAGATAGACATAGGTGTTGAAAATTGGGGCTTAGCCCCCAGACGTTTCTGGCGTGTGTGTGTTTTTTAAGTTGGTTTAGCCCCCCCCCCCCCACTTTCAATTTGCTTCAACGCCTATGAGTATTACATGTAGTTGACAAAAAAAAATAATTAGAGCTTAATATGCATCTTATGTTATTTTTATCCTACTTTAAATGAAATTGATTTTGTCTGATGAAACCTCACTTACTTTGTACTACTTCTAGAACATCACAGTTAGGATCGATATTTCCTATACATCGTGAATTTGATGGGTTGATTCCGAAAAGTGACGCTGAAAAAGTAAATGCATATTTTATAATGACCACACTCAAACATCAAATATCACATCTAAATATGTCATGTTTCTTTGTCTTTGTAATACATATGTGTGTATTTGATATAAAGGCTGTGTGTTTGTTTGTTTGTTTATTGTTGTTAAACGTCCCACTCAAGAATCTTTCATATGGAGACATCACCAAATGCCGGTGAAGGGCTTCAAATTTTGTCCTATGCTGGGCACTTATGGCCATTGAACAGTGAGGGTTCTTTAACGTGCCAAAACCTACTGTGACTGTTTTTCCTGTCTCATCCGAAAGACAGGAAATCAACCACTCATGACCTCAAGATCAAGAGTCGAGCGCGCTACCAACTGAGCCAGGCCGGCTCTTGATATAAAGGTAGTGGCTTAGTTATTTACATACATCACAGATAAAAAAAACAGGTGCTTCAATTAACCTTATATATGAAGATTAAATGCTTTATAATTAAGCAATACATTATTACAAAATGTTTCAGAAATTAATGTCCAAAGCATTGTACTTGAATTAACTTCTCAAAAGCTTGCATTTTTGGAAAGTTAACAATTTCAGGTTAATTTCAAAGATGATGAAAACTCTAAATGATAAAGATAATCTGTGTTATTCATTGATCATTCTATACCATTATGTTTGAACTTGGACCCTTTAATGGTCAACTGCGTCCAAGAATATTGACCATATTCAACCACAACTACGGTTCCATTGATATAAATCATTGTGCCGATATATTTACAATTTGAGGAAAGAAGTTCAAGACAACAATATGTCCTCATCAGATTTTCTGAGTCGAATTACGGATACACATAAATACTAAGTTACATTTTAAACAAGAAACAAAAATAGAACTCACAATGTTGTGTTAGTAGCATTCTCATACTGATGCGGTTCATGTAAAACCTGTCGAGAAAATACTGCAGGTTCTCACTCAACTTTGAATCTATCCCATAAGTCTCCTCCATCTCTATAACGCCCTACAAAATGTCTGCAGTTTTAGCATGTCAGCATAACATAGGCTAATTCAAAGATTTTGAATGTCTTAATACAGTAGAAAAATAAAGGACATTCTTTAATTCTAACAGTTTTTTTCTTTCTGTCCTAATTCTTATCATCAAACATACAAGCCAGCTGCTGAAAAAAGGGTCCTTCTGACAAAACCCATAAAATGCGAGATAACAAGGAATGCTGTCTAATGTAATATTTCTAATCTTGTAGATATTTTGTGCAGGAAACAAAAAGAGTCGCTCTTTCTTGAACTGATTCTCATAATATTATTTTTTTTTAAATACACATGTTCAAAGTTCTGAAAACATAAAAAAAATCATTATATCCCCCAAAATTGTCCCAAGGAGCCTTTTCTCAGCCGCTGGCTCATATCATAGTTTTCTTACTGCTCCGATTATTATCATCAAACATATAATCTAATACCAAAAAAATTCAATGTCCTCCAAAGGGAAGTATTGTAATGGGAAAAAATAGTAAAACACTCAATATTCACAAATTTTCGGCCCCTTGGCCTTTATCAAGTGAAAGACGACAATATCTATATTAGTTACATAGACTTAAGTGTGCTCATTACACAGCTTCATTGCAAATGTTTATCGATGTTTATCAATTACGTCACGAGCAATGACATGTCGTCTTTCATTTGATAAAGGCCAAGGGGCCGAAAATATGTGAATATTGAGTATTTTACTGTTTTTTCGTATAATCTAACAGTTTTTCTTTCTGCCCTAATCATTATCATCAAGCATATAATCTAATAATTTTTTTAATGGATATCTAACAAACATTTTTCGCAAGCATGTTAAATAACCTTTTTCTCATGACTATGCATGCTGAAATATAGTGAATTTGTCATCAAATCTGGTTAGAATAAGTACTTGACAAGAATTGAGTTACAAACAGAATTTAATGAAAAAATTGTAAATTTAGAATTTAAATGATATATCAATACTTGCCCTAATTTCATAAATCTATGAATAAATATCTGAAAAGTGTTTAAGTGGTACAAATTATTTCAGTATTTTCACTGATGTGACTTGGATTTCAAACTGGCAGAAAAGCATGATATTTTTTCACTGATGTTATTTTTATGATTACTGGCTAAATACAAATAAATATTCACCAGACATTCTATTTTCTCCAACAACAAACCATCCTGTACTCCAACATTACAGCCAGAATAAACATTAATTAAAGTTATGTAAATAGTTTACCTAATGTTGTAAAATTAGACAAAGTTTAGATTTCTAAAAATTTAATTTGTCTGATGGATCGACTGATATATACCTGAGCAAGTGTTTCTACAACATGGGCATGTCTGTTTAATATCCTCCGCGCATTTTCTGAAAATCTGCAAAGAGAAATATAAAGGTAACTTGTAATCTAAAGTTGAACATATAATAATACTAAAATGGTCTATACCTTTTACGCTTTTATCAGTAACTCTTTTTAAATGTAATATACATTTTTCACTATCCAATTTTATAAAATTTTGCAAAGTTTCAAAACTTCTTTAAATTTAGCTTCTAAAGATATCAAGGCTTCTACAAAATTATAGTTTCCGCAGGAATCAGATAACTGCTACTGAGGAATCAGAGCTTCTACAGGAATCAGAGCTTCTACAGATATCAAAGCTTCTACAAGAACCAGAGCTTCTATAGGTATCAGAAGTTCTACAAATATCCAATCTTTTATAGGTATAAGGGTTTCTACAATATTATATTTCTACAGGAAATTGATAACTTCTACAGATATCAGATCTAAACCAGATATCGACCTTCTACATGTATTATTCTCAGAGCTTCTACAAAATTATAGTTTCTATAGTAAATAGATAACTTCTACAGGTATCAGAGAATCTACAGGTGTCAGATCTTCTACAGGTATTAGTCTTAGGGCTTCTACAAAATTATAGTTTCTACAGAAATGAAATAACTTCTACTTTCTTTCAGAGTTTCTATAAAATTATAGTTTTGACAGGATTTAGATAAGTTCTACAGGTATCCAAGCATCTACAGGTATCAGACCTTCTACAGGTATTAGTCTCAGAGTTTCTATAAAATTATAGTTTTGACAGGATTTAGATAAGTTCTACAGGTATCCAAGCTTCTACAGGTATCAGACAACATATCACAGCTTTTACATGTGTCTATATCTCTAGAAGTATTAATCCTTCAACAGCTATAACAGCTTTTACAAGTATCAAAGCTTGTACATTTCAAAGCTTCTATGTTTCAAAGCTTGTACATTTCAAAGCTTCTATGTTTCAAAGCTTGTACATTTCAAAGCTTCTATGTTTCAAAACTTCTACATTTCAAAGCTATAAGAAATTCAAATAGTATCAGATCGTGTACCAGTATCAAAGAATTTAAATGTATGTGACCAAATCGTCAATCAGCACTTTAAAAGATATAATAGATATAAAAGCTACGTGATGTATAACTCGAGGGGAACCAATCGGCACACAGCTTGTAAATTTATTTGTATCCTTGCCAAATATATGCAAAAATATGGAAATATAGGAAAATATTTAACATGTGCATATCTCTTTTAGTTTTGTATATAAATATGATTTTATTGAAGTTACAGAACAGGTTTTATGATTGTCTGTTTTTGCATACAAATATACATATAGAAAATATTATGACAAATACATGTATATGTTCTACATGAAGATCTATAAATAAACTGCTGTGTCAAGCTTTTGCTGTTAACAGCTATTTTACACTTAAACTATATACAGATTTTGATCACGCCAACATCAGAACTTCCTAAACAGGATCTGAAGTAGACAAAATCTTGTCTGATAAGATCTTTATTTATCACAAGGGTATTTTTTTTTTTTGGATAAAGTATCTTTGATAACGTATACACCTGTCAGTATCTCTGTACTAAGATTCGTAACATGAAACCCAGGTAAAGATGGTATTGCTGAATTGTGAAGTACTGCATTTTGCACAAAAGAGCTAAACACAACAGACAAACCAAAATACCAACACCGATAGATGGACAGATACGGTCAATTCAAGAGGCCTCTGTGGCCTAGTGGTTACAGCATGGTGCCTTGAACCATGAAGTTCTCACTTTGTGTAAGAGCGGGCCTTTATACACAGGTGGTCGCTAATGCAGATTTTACTGTATACTAGATTACTTGAGGAAGGCCAGTGGTCTCTACAGAGGTACATTGTAATCGGGTTCTCTCCTCAACCATTAAAAAGTGGACGCCACCATATAACTGACAAATTATTGTGTGTGTTGAGTATTAGCTTTGCCGTGGGGCCTAAAACATGCTAAGTTGATTCATAAACCAGTATTAGCATTGCCGTGGGGCCTAAAACATGCTAAGTCAATTCATAAACCAGTATTAGCATTGCCGTGGGGCCTAAATCACAATACCGTAAGTCAATTGTTACACAATTCATACACCAGTATTAGCATTGCCGTGGGGCCTAAATCACACAATTCATACACCAGCATTAGCATTGCCGTGGGGCCTAAATCACACAATTGTTACACAATTCATACTCCAGTATTAGCATTGCCGTGGGGCCTAAATCACACAATTGATACACAATTCATACTCCAGTATTAGCATTGCCGTGGGGCCTAAATCACACAATTCATACACCAGTATTAGCATTGCCGTGGTGCCTAAAACATGCTAAGTCAATTGATACACCAGTATTAGCATTGCCGTGGGGCCTAAATCACAATAAGTCAATTGTTACATAATTCATACAACAGTATTAGCATTGCCGTGGGGCCTAAATCACAATAAGTCAATTGATACACCAGTATTAGCATTGCCGTGGGGCCTAAATCACACAATTGATACACCAGCATTCATACTCCAGTAAAGCATTGCTGTGGGGCCTAAAACACGCTAAGTCAATTGATACACAATTCATACTCCAGTATTAGCATTGCTGTGGGGCCTAAAACACGCTAAGTCAATTGATACACAATTCATACACCAGTATTAGCAATGCCACTAAGACCACTAGCAAAACATTCTCACACAATCAACTTAGCTTCCAGTCAGACAAGAACACATACTGACTAAATGGGAGAGACTTCACTCAGTCAAAGAGGTCTCGGACCTGGAGCAAACATGTACCTACAGGTAGTGTCATTTCTTTTCCAATTAATGAGACTCAGGTGCAAGTCACACACATCATAGATTTTACGATGAACAATAAAGGTGCTGTTTAACAGACTGTTCTTATAGTGTCAACATTTTGTTTTCAAAAGGTTACCTCCCTTTAATGAAAACTATTTTCCTCTGGATTGCTATAATATAATGTTGAAGTTCAGAACAAAAGAAAGATAGATAGATAGATAGATATATAGGTAGATAGATGGAAAGGATGGATAGATAGAAAGATAGATATATAGAAAGAACGATACATGGATAGATAGATATACATATTTATAGATAGATGGATAAACAGATTGAAAGATGAATATATAGATTGATGGATGAATAGGTAGATAGATAGATAAATAGATATATAGATAGAGATAGATAGATAGACAAATAGATATAGATAGATAAATAGATAGATAGATAGATGGATGGATGGATGGATGGATGGATGGATGGATAGATAGATAGATAGATAGATAGATAGATAGATAGATAGATAGATAGATAGATAGATAGATAGATAGATAGATAGATTATTTGCTGTCAATTTTCTTACTGTTTTAGAATCTCTGAATCATCAGGACTTGCGTTTTTGTACATTTGAAGTTCGTTGAAACTTTGTTCGTACCTGCAATGATATTGCAATAGATAATAGATGAGTGCATTGATTAATGCTTTGACATTGTGTTTGGACCTGGCATCACAAGATTTACTCAAGCTCAAGTATATTTTGAGATCATAACATACCGTGTTTAAGTTGAAAGTGATCACTTTCGTTTATCTATTGCATACATGTAGTTATTAATAATGATGAAAATTAAAGCTAATTTGAAGAAAATTCCAAATATCAAAAAATAGTTTGAGTACATACTCAAATGTTAAGAACCTAGAATGTACCATATTCTACATAATTTTGTTGTTGTTAGTAAATCAGGAATACGACTTATTACATTGAATTTGACCGTTTATTTTCAAAACGAATGGAAAAAACGATAATGGGTATAAATTAGCAATATAATGAAATTAAAGTTGAGCCTAAGATTGTACTCAAGTTGGTGGTTTCAGACCCAGATAATTTTTTTGTTATTCCTGGCCTACTGAGGCTCACATACAATAATATCGGCATATTACTATGACAAGATCACTGCAAATGTAGTCAAATTGCGAGTCTTACAGATGATCCTGAAAACCAAAAATCAGTGTTCAGATACAGGTTTTTGAATTTTTAAAATTTTGACCGTTGTTTTACGGCACACCAAACAATTTTTCACTTATATGGTGGTGGCCAGTTTTTATTGGTGGAGGAGAGAACCTGCTTACAACGTACCCAAGAAGAAACTACTGATCTTCCACATGTAAATTGGCAAACTTTTCAATCAAAATATCAGCTTAGGTTCCAGAGGTGCTTGAACCTTTGCTGAACAGAAATGAAATACTTCATGGTTCAAAGTGTGATGCTGTAACCACATGGTTCCAGATACAGGTAGATAGGTTTTATCAGAAAACCTTCATATCATTACCTTCATACCACAAGAGTAAACTTCTGGCATACATGTATCATTTACAAATCGTGATGTCACAGTATCTCGAAAAAAAAAAAATTATAATCTGACATTCGACTACAAAACAAAGACAATGATAATTTTGAGTTTACACCTGTATCAAATTCTGAACCACTGGCAAGCAAAATTTTGGTTTGATGTGGACTCAGAGCTAAGTCTTTCTGAAGATATTCTTTGGATGAGAACCAAAGTTTGTGGCCATGGGGCACAGGAACCACTGGGTCCACCAAATTATTTCTGTCCGAGATAAAAACTCACCAACTTCGAACTAGCTTGACTGACGACATGCTTAACAAGTTGTCTGGAAGATCTTTAAATTCCCGCATAATATGAGACAGTCGAACGGGCATCTCCTCTCGGAGAAACTGGAATGATTTCTTCTCACATGCATTTCGCCCTAAAAAATATAAATGAGATATTTTGTAATGACATCATTGGATAACAAATTGTAAGACTTAGTAGATATAATATGTTGACGTCATATTTAAAATAGGCCACAATATATCTGTAATTAGTCATAGATCAATTACTATATGAATTTGGAATGGTGTTTTACGCCACACTCAATGATTTTTCAGTTACATGTACAAATGTATATGGTGGCAGCCAGTTTTTAATGGTGGAGGAGAGACCCAAGATTATAATATACCCGGGAAGAGACCACCAGTCTTCCGCAAGTAAACTGGCAAACTTTCTCACATAATCAGCTTAGGTTACGGCAGGACTTGAACCAACACTGGCAGGTAGGAAGTGATAGATATCAGACGTCTATATTTTCCATAATTATCTATTAGCAGAGCCAGAGTTGTTTTGATAAAGCAACAGAAGTTGAATTGTTTACCAGAGACCTTGATATGTCCAGAATCAAGAGGAATAAAGGTCTGACAGGAAGTTCAGGGATTCTATGTATAAGGGTCAATTTATTTATAAACTCAGGGAGTATGGTAATTTTCACTTTTCTAAAACTTAAGAACATATGAATAACTAGGAATATATCTAAAAGTACATGTACATTCTGCACACATTAAATTCAATAAGTAATTTCATGATAGAAAACAAAATTTGATGTTGCATATACTTTTATATATCATATAAGCGGAAATTTTAGTGAGGTTTCAATTTTGGCATTATTAGCTAGGTTCTTGAGATTGCTAAAATTAAATAAAGCTAACAATTCATTCCTCATCATTAGTAAGAGTTATCTTTTTTATCATATAATCGATAAAATTGCTTTTCACTAAAATAATATACCATATTTTAGGATAAAGTTAATTTGCTTCTCACTAAAATTTCCACTTGTACAGTCATAATAACATATTGTTTTCAAAACAGAGGTTATTACTTTCATGTACTGTATAAAGGTACCTGGAAATTTTCATTCCTTTTAAATATTTCACTATTTTTTGCCATAAGATGAGAGGGCGAATTTAAAATGAAAGCAACATTTTCAAAGTAAATAAATGGAGCACCACCATAGCTGCCATGAGACTCTGGTTATTAAGTGTGAATTTAAGACCGGGCCAATGAGTTTTTGTTGTGAAAGGGCAAAAATATCAAGGGCAAAGATTTCCAGGTATACAGTATTTCATTCTTCACTTAATCAAAGATAATGTCTTACACAGGTTTACACATATACAGGTTTACATATATATCTACATATACATTCATATAAAATATACAAAACACACATAAACAGAGATACTGAGTCAAAATGAGTGATGGCTGCTGGACCTATCTACATCTGTCTTTATAGCAATGTCTTTACTCCTATATAGTCTTGACTGAATACATCCTACAGGACCTATCTACATCTGTCTTTATAGCAATGTCTTTACTCCTAAACAGCCTTGACTGCCTATATCCTACAGGCCCTTTCTACATCTGTCTTGATAGCAAGTCTTTACTCCTATACAGCCTTGACTGCCTACATCCTACAGGACCTATCTACATCTGTCTTTATAGCAATGTCTTTACTCCTATACAGCCTTGACTGCCTACATCCTACAGGACCTATCTACATCTGTCTTTATAGCAATGTCTTTACTCCTATACAATCTTGACTGTCTACATCCTACAAGGCCTATCTACATCTGTTTTTATAGCAATGTCTTTACTCCTATACAGCCTTGACTGCCTACATCCTATAGGCCCTTTCTACATCTGTCTTTATAGCAATGTCTTTATTCCTATAAATCTTGACTGCCTACATCCTACAGGGCCTATCTAAATTTGTGTCTTTTCTAGCAATGACTTTACTCCAAAACTGCCTTGACTGCACACATTCTAAAGGACCTATCTACTGTACATGTCTTTATGACAACATTTCAACTCCTAAATTGCCTCAAAAGCCTACATGTTCAACCTACAAGGCCCTATCTAAATTTCCTATCTAAATTTGTCTTTACAGCAATGTACATGTGTATATTCCTGAACAGTCTTGATTGCCTACAATGTATAGGACATGTCTCCATCTGTGTCTTTATAGCAAGTTATAATCTTAAACAGTCCTGACTGCCTATAATGTACATCCTACAGGACATATCTCCACCTGTGTCTTTATACTTAAAGTATACCCCTAAACAGCCAAGGCTGCCCATAATGTACATCCTACAGGACATATCTCCACCTGTGTCTTTATACTTAAAGTATACCCCTAAACAGCTTTGACTGCCTACAATGTACATCCTACAGGACATATCTCCACCTGTGTCTTTATACTTAAAGTATACCCCTAAACAGCTTTGACTGCCTACAATGTACATCCTACAGGACATGTCTGTGTGTCATTATAGCAAAGTATATTCCTAACAGCCTTGGCTGCCTATAATGTACATCCTACAGGACATATCTCCACCTGTGTCTTTATACTTAAAGTATACACCTAAACAGCCAAGGCTGCCCATAATGTGCATCCTACAGGACATATCTCTACCTGTGTCTTTATACTTGAATTATACTTCTAAACAGCCTTGACTGCCTACAATGTACATCCTATAGGACATATCTCCACCTGTGTCTTTATAACAAAGTATACTCCTAAGCAGCCTTGACTGACTATAATGTACATCCTACTATAGGACATGTCTCCATCTGTGTCTTTATAGCAAAGTACACTCTTAAATAGCCTTGACTGCCTACAATGTACATCCTATAGGACATATCTCCACCTGTGTCTTTATAGCAAAGTATACTCTTAAACAGCCTTGACTGCCTACAATGTACATCCTACTATAGGCCATGTCTCCATCTGTGTCTTTATAGCAAAGTATACTCTTAAACAGCCTTGCCTACTTACACTCTGTGATTCCTTAATAAGACATTTATCTAACTTATACAGTTAAAAACGATAATCACACAAGTTTGTATTTTTTAGGCACTGTAAATTTTGTAACACTGAATTAGATAAATGTGATATCACAATTATGTGCCTGTGGCACATTTCTGTGTGTGTGTGTGTGTGTATGTATGTGTGTGTGCACATGCGTGTGTGTAAGAAGAATTTCAGATTGATTACGCTTCTTTTCAGGTCAAACTGACTATAATTTTTGTTGATAATATCAAGTTTCACTACATCAAACAGATTCCTTTTTTTTAACTTACTGTACATTCACTGAAGTACTTCAATGACATATACATTAGCACAGCATGACTTGTTCTCTTTGATAAAAATCTGTAGGTCAAAGACACAGCAGTTTTCTACTGTTGTCAGCAAGGTTTTAGCTTGTTTGTAGTGTTCTGTGATGCCATACAACAAAATAACCTTTCATAGAATTTCATAAACATGTTCACTGCATTTCTTTTAATTAAACACCCAATAAAGACACAAGGTCCACAAGAGCTTTGGTACCAATGTGTATATAAGATGCTTTGTAAGTTCTTTGAATAAACTCAATAAACCCGGAGTAATCAATATATCTCTTGGATTGTTATATGTTATAACTTCAAAGGAAAAGTATTTTATTCCTGACTGGATATTGTAAAAGTGGATACTTCTGTGTGGGAATAATTATGCAATTTTCTTATGCAAACCATATGCGTGAGTTAAGGGACCACCTGTTTTGTAAGACCACATTTCAGTCGTCTTTTAAGACAGGTTCTGCTGTACATTGTAGTTCTGTTTCCAAGTTCAGTTAAATATACCTTCTTCTACATGTTTACACTTACATTGCTGTAGGAAAAATTGACCTGTATTCAGTTGTGGGCTGTTATGACCACTGCTGGATTTGACTGAACTGGTTTGGTGATAGTATTATCACTGACCCAGTTTTAAGTTGTCTGTACGAAAAAAGGTATTCCAGATAATATTACACATCAAAACTGTGTTTGATAAATTTTTAGAATATTTTGATGGCTAAATGAAACAGGCCTCCTGTGGATCAAGTCAGGAAATTTGTATCTACCTAGGGAAAAAATAAGACATCAATCTTGGAAGTCAAAAGTGTTTCCCATTAATAAATTTAAAGGAGCATTAGCTTTTTTTCCCCAAATTTTTTCTTCAATTTTTACTACTTTGATTGATATACAATAAGAAAAAAGAGATATACAAAGGCATAAATCCTTACATTCCTATATATTTTGTGAAAATTGCTTCAGAAAACCTGGGTGTGGCACTTTATTAACTCAACCTTTCTATTTGTATATGAATATCACACTGGACCTGACCTTATTTTCACAAATATATAGAAAGATAAATAAATTGCAATGGAATTTACTTATTGAGTACCAAAGCCTCAATGTTTTATGGATGAAATTTTGTTAAAATTGGATAATTGCAAATTCTAGAAGAGTTATTGAAAAAAAGCAAATTTACTAAGGTTATATAGATAAATTCTTTTAGGGGAATCACTTTGGACCTGAGACATTAGATAAAAAAAATTAATTGATACATGATTATCAGGTACATGCATGTGGGTGTGTACAGATTCTGCATATTGAGCTACAGAAGCATTTTGAAAAATAAGAGTTACGCAGTAATTACTGCACCAAAGGATGGCACAGAACCAGTATCTATAGATACAGGGAACAATATAAACATAAAAAAAAACCAAGGAACTCTGACATTTCTATGTAGGACAGATTTGAGTTATGTGCAGTATGTCAGCTAGATGGTTACATGACATATATATACCGTTTGACATTTGCGCAAACTGCACTATCGTTTCTCTATAAATAGAATTTGTGATTTTAGCTTGTGTTTTGTTTGTTGACCTACTTCTTCCATCCACCAACAGAATCAAAACAAGGAAAAGTGCCAAGTAAACAGAATTCTTGTGGCGATAACAATTAACACTGGGAGTCACAATTGATCATTGTTATGACCGATTTTGTCATTGTTTACATGTATGTACATTTACAGCAGCAAAGAGGGAACTGACTATATATTAAAACAACATGGTACACAATTTATGACATACATATAACAAAATTAACTTAATTACTTATTTTACAACTATTAATAAACAAGTTTTCACAACTTATATTAATATCTCTTGTTAGCTCTGCCATTTGTGTGAGGGGATGCTTACAGTGGGAGGACACCAAAGTACCCGGAAAAAACCTCCAAGTCCTTGCGACCACCATAAAATCTCATATACTTCCTGTACAATCTAAGGATTGAACTTGGTTCCCAATGGTTAGAAACAGGTGTGCTACATGTATCCACTGCGCTACTCGGAATATACATATAAATGTCATGTGTACAAGTCTTCTAATTGTCAGGAAGATGGAGATGTTTAAATTTACCACCAATACAAATATGTATCCAGGGTTTAATCCAGGTTTTAAAAGTAGAATCCTTATTTGAAAACTTCCAAATTTTTTGGCTGGGTCAGGGGCCACTTAGGCCCCAGAAGCTCTAGGGTGTCTAATGCTCTAAAATGAATTCTCAGCCTATTCCTTGCTTTAAAAACATGTCAGTAAATGCCCTGTTTTTTAACACACTAAACAGAAATTTTGTAGCCAAGCTGGATTGTAGCAGTTACATGCACCCTTCTCCCTTCAGAGGCGAGTCAGAATTAATCTATGAACAAACACCATGTTTTCCTATCATATGTTTTACATGAGTGAATAGTCTTGACTATATCTGCTTTCCTCCAAGGCATGATCTGAAATTCAAAAGACTTTTAACTATCTTATTGACTTTCTACAGATACAGAGAGATAGCTTCATTTTATTGTTGTGTTACAGCCTGCCAGAATTTCTCCCATTATAGAGAAGCCACCAAGTATGGATGAAGAGCTAGTCAGATTTTCATCTTTGACAGTAAGCTAGGAACTTGTATATATATGTCAATTCATTGAGAGTTTCCCTAACCTTGTGATGCTTGCCATGATAAAAATCTTTGGTTTTAAGTCTAATAAAAAAGTCACAAGTCTTACAATGCATGTGCAGTAAAACCCTGTTATACAGCCACCATTTGTTCAGCCCTAATTTGGCATCATAAAGGGTTTTGGCAATAGGTGGATGGAAACTTTAAATGAAATTATAGGAAAATTTGAAAAGTGGACTTTAAAAAATTATCTAGGTGGCATAATGAAACGAGGGGCAACATAATGAGGTTTTACTGTACATTTGTTTGAACTGGGACCAGCAGAGATAGAACCTTGTCAGAATAAAAACAGAGACTGAAGCATTTCAGGTCTGTATATATTAAAAGGAACTGGTGCCAGGAGTGAGAAAAACAAATCAATTACAGAGAGGATGGATCACTTCAGGTCTGTATATATTAATAGGAAGTGGTGCCAGAAATGAGAAAAACAAATCATCAGTAACAGAGAGAATGAATCATTTCAAGTCTCTGTACCAGAAATAACAAACCTAGTAGATGTGACTTTGACTTACTATATTACAACAGTTTGAAGAATTATTAAATCTTTCATTTCAGAGTGTCTAGTGCTTGGTGCAAGAAGAACCCATCTTTGTTCTGATCTTACATGACATTGGACAATAGGTCATACATACATGTACATGTACCACTAAAAGTTAAGCTGTAGTACAATTAGGTCATGCTACTGACTGATAGCATGTAATGATGTTGACTTGATAATTTTGGCCACAGAGTACCCTGATGGCAGTTTTGGTAATGGAGATCCCTGTTAACATACATGTATTTAATCGTGGAGGACCCTGTTGACAGTTTTGGTAATGAAGGTCCCTGTTAGTGGTTTCAGCCGCATAATTCCTTGTTTTGGCCACAGAATTACCTGTTGACAGTTTTGGTTATGGAGGTGCTATTTGGAAATTTTGGCCATCAAGGTTGACTGTTCTGACCATAGTACTCCCTGTTCACAGTTTTGAACACAGAGGACCCTATTCACAAATCTCACAGTATTTGATATCACTGGCCTTAGAAAGCACTACATACAAAATTAAAGAGAACTAGACTGTGTTTTTTTAACATCTGCCGATGCTGTGTTGTTTTATTTATTTTATTATTTGTTTTTTTAAATATTTTAAAATCTGAACTAGCTCGATGCCCAATGAATCAGCATAAACAATTATCTGATTCACATAACTTGACAAGACAAAGTAACCTTTAGATTATCATGTGGATGATTCTACTAATGTTTTAGATTAACTCACTGACCCCTATAGTCACAATTGGACTTGCCCATTTCAAAGAGTGATAAAGTCCACAGTCAAAATTCAGGAGTGTATGATTTGAAATCCAAATTTATATAAACTTGCTCACTCCCAAAGTATGTGATTAGACCATGCTATTTAATAATTTGGGTGAGTCTGAATGTGACTGCAGGGATCGATGAGTTAAGGAATGTGTTTGATTCCCCTCTGGATACCTCAGAAGCATGGTGACTAAATAGGAGCCATTATTCTTGCCAATGTAATCTTTATGTACTTGGTCTGCATTACCAAGCTTGTCTTGGTCAAGAAAGGGTACACAAGACTTTACTCGTCAGGTTATATGGATAACGAACTACAGTAAAACTTGCTTTAGCGACCACCTGTGTATAAAGACCACTTGGTCATATAAATTTATTTTTTGCTGTCCCCTATAGTACCATTGGTGAACAAATCTGACAATCTATATATAAAGACCAGATCCCTACAGATACTGGCTTTGTTGTGTTCCTTAGGGGGGTGTTTGTATACAAGTTTCACTGCTTTCTTACTCAAGAACAGTGTTCCGAGTTGATGTTCTTTGCGATTGGGCGTGCTTTCTTACTCAAGAACAGTGTTCCGAGTTGATGTTCTTTGCCATTGGGCATGCTTTCTTACTCAAGAACAGTGTTCCGAGTTGATGTTCTTTGCGATTGGGGCCGCTTTCTTACTCAAGAACAGTGTTCCGAGTTGATGTTCTTTGTTCTATACAAGTTTCACTGTACAATGAATGATGTGTGAAAATATTACAAAGCTTGAAGAGCAAATAAACAAAGAAAGAGAAAACAAAATTTTAAGTTTTCTTTCGGATCCACATTTGTTCTCCATTATTACCTAACACATTTAGAAATAGCTACACTTTGATATTTACATCTAAAAGCAAAAAAAATAAACAATAACAATTTCAACTTGAATGATAAAACTGTTCAAAAGTGAGTAATTTTATAGATTTGTGTTTGATCAATGTGCATGACATGTATTTAATTAGTTGTAAATAAACTTTATTATCAAGTCGTGCAACAAATATAAAAACAAAGCCTGAACATATGACACATCAAAAGTCAGATATATAACAAGATACAGATAATTACAAAAACTGATCTATTTCTCATTACCTTCTATTTTAACTTTAATTAAGTGTCAGTAAATTAATCATTAACAAGGGATGTAAATGTCCTTGGGCGAGATGTTCTTGACATGAGAACACTGTCTGTGAGTAAGAAAGCATGCCCAATCGCAAAGAACATCAACTCGGAACACTGTTCTCAGAATGAACAGTCACACCATCTTTTTAGCAGGAATGAGAAGAACAAAATGGCTAATCAATGATACTGCACTTATTGATCATCCATGTTTGACTTCATTGTTTTGTCCCCCATCTTGTTCTCTGTGATTGGGCGGGATGTGATGAGAACATGTTCTTGCACTACCTTTCCTCACCAAAATATTTCTATCCTAGTACAACCCAGGGCAGGTTTTCTGTTCCTGACTGAATAGTAGTAGAGCATTTGGCAGTAGAACCAAATTATTTTCAAATGCTACATAAGGATAATGACAGCTCCTTGTACCAATCACCTGACATAAAGACAGTGACAGCTCCTTGTACCAATCACCTGACATAAAGATAGTGACGGCTACTTCTACCAATCACCTGACATAAAGACAGTGACGGCTACTTCTACCAATCACCTGACATAAAGATAGTGATGGCTACTTCTACCAATCACCTGACATAAAGATAGTGACGACTACTTCTACCAATCACATGACATAAAGATAGTGACAGCTACTTCTACCAATCACCTGACATAAAGATAGTGACAGCTACTTCTACCAATCACCTGACATAAAGATAGTGACGGCTACTTCTACCAATCACCTGACATAAAGACAGTGACGGCTACTTCTACCAATCACCTGACATAAAGACAGTGACGACTACTTCTACCAATCACCTGACATAAAGATAGTGACGACTACTTCTACCAATCACATGACATAAAGATAGTGATGGCTTCTTTTACCAATCACCTGACATAAAGATAGTGATGGCTTCTTTTACCAATCACCTGACATAAAGATAGTGATGGCTTCTTTTACCAATCACCTGACATAAAGATAGTGACGGCTTCTTTTACCAATCACCTGACATAAAGATAGTGACGGCTTCTTTTACCAATCACCTGACATAAAGATAGTGACGGCTTCTTTTACCAATCACCTGACATAAAGATAGTGACGGCTTCTTTTACCAATCACCTGACATAAAGATAGTGACGGCTTCTTTTACCAATCACCTGACATAAAGATAGTGACGGCTTCTTTTACCAATCACCTGACATAAAGATAGTGACGGCTTCTTTTACCAATCACCTGACATAAAGATAGTGACAGCTACTTCTACCAATCACCTGACATAAAGATAGTGATGGCTACTTTTACCAATCATCTGACATAAAGATAGTGACAGCTACTTCTACCAATCACCTGACATAAAGATAGTGATGGCTACTTTTACCAATCACCTGACATAAAGATAGTGACAGCTACTTCTACCAATCACCTGACATAAAGATAGTGACAGCTACTTCTACCAATCACCTGACATAAAGATAGTGATGGCTACTTTTACCAATCACCTGACATAAAGATAGTGATGGCTACTTTTACCAATCACCTGACATAAAGATAGTGACGGCTACTTCTACCAATCACCTGACATAAAGATAGTGATGGCTACTTCTACCAATCACCTGACATAAAGATAGTGATGGCTACTTTTACCAATCACCTGACATAAAGATAGTGACGGCTACTTCTACCAATCACGACATAAAGATAGTGACAGCTACTTCTACCAATCACCTGATATAAAGACAGTGACGGCTACTTCTACCAATCACCTGACATAAAGATAGTGACGGCTACTTCTACCAATCACCTGATATAAAGACAGTGACGACTACTTCTACCAATCACCTGATATAAAGACAGTGATGACTACTTCTACCAATCACCTGATATAAAGACAGTGATGACTACTTCTACCAATCACCTGATATAAAGACAGTGACGGCTACTTCTACCAATCACCTGATATAAAGACAGTGATGACTACTTCTACCAATCACCTGATATAAAGACAGTGATGACTACTTCTACCAATCACCTGATATAAAGACAGTGACGGCTACTTCTACCAATCACCTGACATAAAGATAGTGATGACTACTTCTACCAATCACCTGATATAAAGACAGTGACGGCTACTTCTACCAATCACCTGACATAAAGATAGTGATGACTACTTCTACCAATCACCTGATATAAAGACAGTGATGACTACTTCTACCAATCACCTGATATAAAGACAGTGATGACTACTTCTACCAATCACCTGATATAAAGACAGTGATGACTACTTCTACCAATCACCTGATATAAAGACAGTGATGACTACTTCTACCAATCACCTGATATAAAGACAGTGACGGCTACTTCTACCAATCACCTGACATAAAGATAGTGACGACTACTTCTACCAATCACCTGATATAAAGACAGTGATGACTACTTCTACCAATCACCTGATATAAAGACAGTGATGACTACTTCTACCAATCACCTGATATAAAGACAGTGATGACTACTTCTACCAATCACCTGATATAAAGACAGTGATGACTACTTCTACCAATCACCTGATATAAAGACAGTGACGGCTACTTCTACCAATCACCTGACATAAAGATAGTGATGACTACTTCTACCAATCACCTGATATAAAGACAGTGACGGCTACTTCTACCAATCACCTGACATAAAGATAGTGATGACTACTTCTACCAATCACCTGATATAAAGACAGTGATGACTACTTCTACCAATCACCTGACATAAAGATAGTGATGACTACTTCTACCAATCACCTGACATAAAGATAGTGATGACTACTTCTACCAATCACATGACATAAAGATAGTGACAGCTACTTCTACCAATCACATGACATAAAGATAGTGATGGCTACTTCTACCAATCACCTGACATTAAGATAGTGACAGCTACTTCTACCAATCACCTGACATAAAGATAGTGATGACTACTTCTACCAATCACCTGATATAAAGACAGTGATGACTACTTCTACCAATCACCTGATATAAAGACAGTGACGGCTACTTCTACCAATCACCTGACATAAAGATAGTGATGACTACTTCTACCAATCACCTGATATAAAGACAGTGACGGCTACTTCTACCAATCACCTGACATAAAGATAGTGATGACTACTTCTACCAATCACCTGATATAAAGACAGTGATGACTACTTCTACCAATCACCTGATATAAAGACAGTGATGACTACTTCTACCAATCACCTGATATAAAGACAGTGATGACTACTTCTACCAATCACCTGATATAAAGACAGTGATGACTACTTCTACCAATCACCTGATATAAAGACAGTGACGGCTACTTCTACCAATCACCTGACATAAAGATAGTGATGACTACTTCTACCAATCACCTGATATAAAGACAGTGATGACTACTTCTACCAATCACCTGATATAAAAGACAGTGATGACTACTTCTACCAATCACCTGATATAAAGACAGTGATGACTACTTCTACCAATCACCTGATATAAAGACAGTGATGACTACTTCTACCAATCACCTGATATAAAGACAGTGACGGCTACTTCTACCAATCACCTGACATAAAGATAGTGATGACTACTTCTACCAATCACCTGATATAAAGACAGTGACGGCTACTTCTACCAATCACCTGACATAAAGATAGTGATGACTACTTCTACCAATCACCTGATATAAAGATAGTGATGACTACTTCTACCAATCACATGACATAAAGATAGTGACAGCTACTTCTACCAATCACATGACATAAAGATAGTGATGGCTACTTCTACCAATCACCTGACATAAAGATAGTGATGACTACTTCTACCAATCACCTGACATAAAGATAGTGATGACTACTTCTACCAATCACATGACATAAAGATAGTGACAGCTACTTCTACCAATCACATGACATAAAGATAGTGATGGCTACTTCTACCAATCACCTGACATTAAGATAGTGACAGCTACTTCTACCAATCACCTGACATAAAGATAGTGATGACTACTTCTACCAATCACCTGACATAAAGATAGTGATGACTACTTCTACCAATCACCTGACATAAAGATAGTGATGGCTACTTCTACCAATCACCTGACATAAAGATAGTGATGACTACTTCTACCAATCACCTGACATAAAGATAGTGACAGCTACTTCTACCAATCACCTGACATAAAGATAGTGATGACTACTTCTACCAATCACCTGACATAAAGATAGTGATGACTACTTCTACCAATCACCTGACATAAAGATAGTGACAGCTACTTCTACCAATCACCTGACATAAAGATAGTGATGACTACTTCTACCAATCACCTGTCATAAAGATAGTGACGGCTACTTCTACCAATCACCTGATATAAAGATAGTGACAGCTACATGTACTTCTACCAATCACCTGATATAAAGACAGTGACGGCTACTTCTACCAATCACCTGATATAAAGACAGTGATGACTACTTCTACCAATCACCTGATATAAAGACAGTGACGGCTACTTCTACCAATCACCTGATATAAAGACAGTGACGGCTACTTCTACCAATCACCAGACATAAAGATAGTGATGGCTACTTCTACCAATCACCTGACATAAAGATAGTGATGACTACTTCTACCAATCACCTGACATAAAGATAGTGACAGCTACTTCTACCAATCACCTGACATAAAGATAGTGATGGCTACTTCTACCAATCACCTGACATAAAGATAGTGACGGCTACTTCTACCAATCACCTGACATAAAGATAGTGATGGCTACTTCTACCAATCACCTGACATAAAGATAGTGATGACTACTTCTACCAATCACCTGACATAAAGATAGTGATGACTACTTCTACCAATCACCTGACATAAAGATAGTGACGACTACTTCTACCAATCACCTGATATAAAGATAGTGACAGCTACATGTACTTCTACCAATCACCTGATATAAAGACAGTGACGGCTACTTCTACCAATCACCTGATATAAAGACAGTGATGACTACTTCTACCAATCACCTGATATAAAGACAGTGACGGCTACTTCTACCAATCACCTGATATAAAGACAGTGACGGCTACTTCTACCAATCACCAGACATAAAGATAGTGATGGCTACTTCTACCAATCACCTGACATAAAGATAGTGATGACTACTTCTACCAATCACCTGACATAAAGATAGTGACAGCTACTTCTACCAATCACCTGACATAAAGATAGTGATGGCTACTTCTACCAATCACCTGACATAAAGATAGTGATGGCTACTTCTACCAATCACCTGACATAAAGATAGTGACGGCTACTTCTACCAATCACCTGACATAAAGATAGTGACGGCTACTTCTACCAATCACCTGACATAAAGATAGTGACAGCTACTTCTACCAATCACCTGACATAAAGATAGTGACAGCTACTTCTACCAATCACCTGACATAAAGATAGTGATGACTACTTCTACCAATCACCTGACATAAAGATAGTGATGACTACTTCTACCAATCACCTGACATAAAGATAGTGACAGCTACTTCTACCAATCACCTGACATAAAGATAGTGATGACTACTTCTACCAATCACCTGTCATAAAGATAGTGACGGCTACTTCTACCAATCACCTGATATAAAGATAGTGACAGCTACATGTACTTCTACCAATCACCTGATATAAAGACAGTGACGGCTACTTCTACACCAATCACCTGATATAAAGACAGTGATGACTACTTCTACCAATCACCTGATATAAAGACAGTGACGGCTACTTCTACCAATCACCTGATATAAAGACAGTGACGGCTACTTCTACCAATCACCAGACATAAAGATAGTGATGGCTACTTCTACCAATCACCTGACATAAAGATAGTGATGACTACTTCTACCAATCACCTGACATAAAGATAGTGACAGCTACTTTCTACCAATCACCTGACATAAAGATAGTGATGGCTACTTCTACCAATCACCTGACATAAAGATAGTGACGGCTACTTCTACCAATCACCTGACATAAAGATAGTGATGGCTACTTCTACCAATCACCTGACATAAAGATAGTGATGACTACTTCTACCAATCACCTGACATAAAGATAGTGATGACTACTTCTACCAATCACCTGACATAAAGATAGTGACGACTACTTCTACCAATCACCTGATATAAAGATAGTGACAGCTACATGTACTTCTACCAATCACCTGATATAAAGACAGTGACGGCTACTTCTACCAATCACCTGATATAAAGACAGTGATGACTACTTCTACCAATCACCTGATATAAAGACAGTGACGGCTACTTCTACCAATCCCCTGATATAAAGACAGTGACGGCTACTTCTACCAATCACCAGACATAAAGATAGTGATGGCTACTTCTACCAATCACCTGACATAAAGATAGTGATGACTACTTCTACCAATCACCTGACATAAAGATAGTGACAGCTACTTCTACCAATCACCTGACATAAAGATAGTGATGGCTACTTCTACCAATCACCTGACATAAAGATAGTGACGGCTACTTCTACCAATCACCTGACATAAAGATAGTGATGGCTACTTCTACCAATCACCTGACATAAAGATAGTGATGGCTACTTCTACCAATCACCTGACATAAAGATAGTGATGGCTACTTCTACCAATCACCTGACATAAAGATAGTGATGGCTACTTCTACCAATCACCTGACATAAAGATAGTGATGGCTACTTCTACCAATCACCTGACATAAAGATAGTGATGGCTACTTCTACCAATCACCTGACATAAAGATAGTGATGGCTACTTCTACCAATCACCTGACATAAAGATAGTGATGGCTACTTCTACCAATCACTTGACATAAAAACAGTGACTTTTATTTCTACCAATCACCTGACATAAAGATAGTGACTGTTCTTTCACTCATCATTTAGTATATATATTAAAGTCAAATTTGTTTCCGATGACACCAGATCTAGTGTCACCTCAGATTTGGTTTTGATTTTTCTAATTTTGAATAGCATTTTACACCACACTCAACAAAGTGCTGACCAACTTCCCTGGCAATACAATAAAACAATACAAACAGCCCAGTTCCTTATAAACACATGTTATGTACATTTTTCATTGACAAATAACTTCATTTATTTAAGTGTCAAGGTTGTTGGCAAGTTGTTATTATTTTTTGGGGGGATAGGTGGTTGCCTTTTCTGATGTGCAATAATAAAATCTAGATATGTTATTTAGTTCAGTGACTTTTGACATGTTTACTGACAAATTAGATCTGACAACATTTGTGCTTTTCTCACATTGTTATGCAATGGAATCTAGCCAAAACAGAATGAGAGGGTCATTGCTCTTAGAGAGTTGGTCCTCATGTCTAAGTCTTAAAATCTGTGCAATGCATCTATAAATGAAAGCATGCTAATGGTCTTTACTGTGCAGTAAACCTGCAATAAACAAATTTTGAAACAGTCAGCACCTATATAACAACAGTCAACCTGTATAACAACAGTCAACCTATATAACAACAGTCAACCTATATAACAACAGTCAACCTATATAACAACAGTCAACCTGTAACTGATATTTTTGTCTGATTGTGAGATATTACAGTTTATAATTTTTTTGACAGTAAATTTTATCTAATCTGTTATTTTAGACATTGTAAGGTAGTCAGTCGTTGTCTAAGTGTTTGTCTGACAGTCAGCCATTCATTGTCTAAGTCCTAGTCAGACAGTCAGCAATTATTTTAGTCTTTGACCAGCAGTCAGCCATTATCTTAGTCTTTGCCAGATACTGAGACAGTTAGCGATTATTTTAGACTTTGTTAGTCATCCATCATTTGTGTTCTTGACAGTCAGCTATAATTTGAGTCCTTGTCAGTGTCAGCCATTATTTTAGTCTTTGACCGACAGTCAGCCATCATCTTAGTCTTTGTCAGATACTGAGACAGTGATTATTTCAGACTTTCTTAGTCACCCATCATTTGAGTTCTTAACAGTCAGCCGTAAATTGAGTCCTTGTCAGAAATAATTTGAGTCCTTGTCAGACAATCAGCCATTATTTTAGTCTTTGACCAACAGTCAGCCATTATGTAAGTCTTTGTCAGATACCGAAATAGCTAGCCATTATTTCAGTCTTTGCCAGTTACCCAAGTGTCCTTGTCAGAGAGTCAGCCATTATTTTAGTCCTTGTCTGACACTGACAGTCATAATTCTATCTGAAAATCAGCCAGTAAATTGACCTTTTTAAACTCAAAGAATATATCATAATACAACTACATAAACAGAGACAATACAGAAAACAGTGGAATCTGTATCAAGTGAGACACCACTTCTTAGATCTGCCACTAAAATGTGGTCTTACAAGACAGGCAGTCCCTCAAAAGAGGTTTTATTTAAAGACCCATTAAATCAAGTGGTTCTCAGAATGTGGTCTCTCAAAACAGGTGCTCTTTTAAAAGAGTGGTCTCTAAAGACAGGTACAGCTGTACTGGTATCTTGTACATGTATACTGGGTTTTTCTTTATAATTACAAGCTTCAAAAATCATAATATTGTTGAAAAGATTAACCATCATAATGCAATATCCTTAATTAAATACCTGGAAGTGAAAAACGTTTGTAAACATCAGCACAGCAAACTATAAGTTTAAAAATGTATCACACCTGTACCGGAGAAGTGTTAGACTGAAATATTTGCCCGTTAAAAAACCTTTCAGCCTGTCTACATTCCATGTTATGTAGTTCAGTCTGACAGGATTCCTACAATTTCTGATACATGTACTGGAAAATAAGATTTCAATAACTCATACATGTACTGGAAAATAAGATTTCAATAACTCATACATGTTTGCCAACAGGATTCTGTGCTGGTGTTATTTTTTTCTTCCCTTTTTGTGATGGGTGGGTGGGTGGCTACTTTTATTTTCTCCAAGATTGGAGATATAGAATCTGGAACTGTGTCCATTTTACAAATAAAAATTAAAAAGAAAATGAAAAAAAATAGCCTATAAAACAAACCACTTCTAAAACTGATAATCAAGGTATTTCAAACAGAATTTAAAAAAAAAAAATCAGCTGTTTACCAAAAATAATATTTCGACCTTTTTTACTTCAACTACTTATATACTTGATGTAGAATATCAATTCTTCTTGTGAAAATAAGGTCAGGTTCAGTGTGGTATTCATATACAAATAGTAAGGTTGAGTTAATCAACTGCAAGTGAAAAAGTGCCCATCTTGGGTTTCTCAAGCAATTTTCACAAAACAAATAGGAATTTGAGAAATTTTATGCCTGTGCATATCTCTTTTATGTCATTATATATCAATCTAAGAAGTAAACAGGGGGATATGTTTGAAAAATACAGTTAATGCCCCTTTGATGTGACCGATTTTTTTTAAATCAGCTGATGGACTATATGTCATTATAAGTTTGTGACACAGAGATGTAGAGGTACAAAACTACACAAAGAGCAGGCCCACGTTATACCGAAATATTTCCTGAAGTACATTTTGTAATGATGATTAACTTATCAACCCTAGAAAAACAATGGACACTCCTGTAAATCAGTGATTTAGGCCAGTCCAAATGTGTATTTAGGGGTGAATGAGTTTAAACATCAACAATAGTTGTTTACCTACATATAGAGTCAAAAGGTAATATCACATTGCTGTGGATATCTATAAATAGACATTTGTGTTAAAATAATAAACAATCATTTGGGGCAGTTGAAAAGTTGGAACAACAATGTTTTATCTGTCCAAATACCAGGTTACATATTAATGTCAGTGACCTAAAAAAGATAATTTTTATCAGTCATGCAAGTTTCTTGATCACTAAGACAGTTTTCAAGATAAAATAGTCTCTAGTGCCTAGTGTTTGTTTACAAACAGAAACCTTCCCTCTATTCTGAGTTTACAAACAGAAACCTTCCCTCTATTCTGAGTTTACAAACAGAAATATCTATGCCTCTGTTCTGAGTTTACAAACAGAAACCTTCCCTCTATTCTGAGTTTACAAACAGAAACATCTATGCCTCTGTTCTGAGTTTACAAACAGAAACCTTCCCTCTGTTCTGAGTTTACAAACAGAAACCTTCCCTCTATTCTGAGTTTACAAACAGAAAATATTGATGTCTCTTGAGTTTACAAACAGAAACCTTCCCTCTATTCTGAGTTTACAAACAGAAACATCAATGCCTCTGTTCTGAGTTTACAAACAGAAACCTTCCCTTTATTCTGAGTTTACAAACAGAAAACATTGATGTCTCTGTTCTGAGTTTACAACAGAAACCTTCCCTCTATTCTGAGTTTACAAACAGAAAACATCGATGTCTCTGTTCTGAGTTTACAAGCAGAAACCTTCCCTCTATTCTGAGTTTACAAACAGAAAACATCGAAGTCTCTATTCTGAGTTTACAAACAGAAACCTTCCCTCTATTCTGAATTTACAAACAGAAACCTTCCCTCTATTCTGAGTTTACAAACAGAAACCTTCCCTCTATTCTGAATTTACAAACAGAAACCTTCCCTCTATTCTGAGTTTACAAACAGAAATGATCGACTTCTCTGTTCTGAGTTTACAAACAGAAAACATCAACATTTACAAACAGAGAACATCAACATTTACAAACAGAAAACTTAAATCTCTCTGTTCTAAGTGTAAAACAGAAAATGTCACTCTCTCTTCTGAGTTTAAGAAAACACTAATGTGTTTTACAAACATTAAAACATCACCTTATTTTCTGTTACAGAATAAAAAAATGCTCTCTGTTCTCTAAGTATACAAATAAAGAGTGAATGTAATTGCTGTAGGATACTAGTGCAAACTAAGGTCAAATCAACTTACACTTGACCTTTAGGCACTCTGTTCAAGATTAAACTGTACATGCACATTTATAATCAATCAAAATGTATACTGTATGTAACAAGTACATGTCCTGAATGTTAAACTATCAGAAGCATGAAACATACATATACACTTAAAATCAAATTTAAAGATAACTTTCACAAAACCTGTTCAAGATTATTCTTGTGTTTTTAACATAAATCAACACATGGATATATAGGTATGTATGTACTATATATAATATACACTAAATCTGACTATCATTGATAAAACATATTTTTTCAAAATTTCATTGTGCAATTCTGTGCAAAAAAAAAAATGAACAACAGGCCCATGGGCCACATCGCTCACCTGAACTGTGTTGGTATTTTACAAATATGGATATCTCAAATTTACAAATTATTTTAACACTCCTTAGGAGACTTAGAAATGAATGAAAATTACAAAGCTGGGAAAGATGTCAAAAACATGTCAAAAATTAGTTTTCCAATTTATTTCAAAAACAGGAAATTAAATCATGCATCCATAAAAATCACTCAGATGCAATTATTTTTTCAATCCATGCAGCAATTCTGGAGAAGATTTTTAAAGAGGGGTACCCTCTTTTTGCCCCACCCTGGATCCACCCCTGGGTCAATCTGGTGGAAATAACATAAAACTTGGGAGAGGACCTGAAGTACTTACTTCCTATAAAGTTTCATTAAAATAAAATTTGGAGAAGAAGTAAAAAATGTGGAACATTACCCCCCCCCCTTCATTTTTGCAGTCTTAAAAATTAATAAAAAATTCAAAAAATTAGATTTCAGCAAACATCTTTCAGGAAAGCATTTTTCTGACAAACCACAGGTAAAACACATAAAATAAATGCATCATAATGAATAATAGGGGAGAAAATCAAAGAAATCACACAAAAATGAATCAAACATTTATTTTCAGATTTCAACAAAATTAATAAACTTGAATTATACATCTATGTAGATCACTCAGATACAGTTAGTTTTTCAATTCATGCAGCAGTTCTGGAGGAGAAGATTTTTAAAGAGGGGTACCCCCTGGGCCTCTTTTGTCCCAAACTGGATCCATCTCTATGCCGATCGGGCCAAAATGAACAAACTTGGTAGAGGACCTTGAGTACTTGCTTCCTATAAAGTTTCATCAAAATCCCTTCAGCAGTTTTGGAGAAGAAGTCAAAAATGTGGAAAATACCCCCCCTCATTTTTGCAGTCTTAAAAAAATAAATAAAAAATTAAAAAAAAATAAATTTCAGCAAAATTCTTTCATGAAAGCATTTATCTACTAAACCACAGGTAAAACACATAGAATAAATGCATCATAATGAATAATAGGGGAGAAAATAAAAGAAATCATACAAAAATGAATGAAAATTACAGTCTAAAAAGATGTCAAAAATGAGTCAAAAATTTATTTTCCGATTTCAACGAAATTAACAAATTTGAATTATACATCTATGTAGATCACTCAGATACAGTTAGTTTTTCAATTCATGCAGCAGTTCTGGAGGAGAAGATTTTTAAAGAGTGGTACCCCCTGGGCCTCTTTTGTCCCAAACTGGATCCATCCCTACGCCGATCGGGCCAAAATGAACAAACTTGGTAGAGGACCTTGAGTACTTGCTTCCTATAAAGTTTCATCAAAATCCCTTCAGCAGTTTTGGAGGAGAAGTCGAAAATGTGAAAAGTTTACAGACAGATGGATGGACAGATGACAGACAAAAGGCAATCACAAAATCTTGCTTGAACCTTAGGTTCAGGTGAGCTAAATAATAAAACGTGTGACTTTTTTGAATGATCACTGATGTTAAACATACTGTATTTACACAAATTCTAGATATTTTCCTGTTGGACATCTCAATGTTCAACATACAGTATCATTGCATATTTTAGCTATACATGTTTACATTCTGACTGTAATGCCTTCATTGCAAGTATACAGAGCAATATGGTAGGGCCAGGGCCCCCCTTTTCAACCTATGGGCATAAAGCAACACATTATGCAAATAGCATTTAATAAACTAACTGCAATATTTGGCATCAATTTGTTGAGTGGTACTAAGAAGTTTGCATGTACACATGTGTTTTCCATAAGTACAATAGTCCTCAAAAGGGACCTTATTTCTTTACAAATTAAAATAGAAACTAGAGTTGCCCTAATGAGACAAATACTTTATCCCAAACTCTGCAGCACCTTGATCTTGTAGATATGACAATCTGGTCAAGGTCATGACACACCCTTCACTAAGTCATGGACAACCATTGGTTGAAATGATATATCCCTTGAAGCTAGTATGAAGAAGATATGTGGAAACTACAATGTACAGAAAAAGGTCTGCAAGCCTATATTTTCTGGTTAAAAGATGAACTAGCTCCAAACATATATGATTGTTACATGTAGGTGAACCGCACCAGATAACAAGCTTCAATCTTCTAGTTAGAAGGTGAACCACTGACAAACAGCCAAACTACATCTGGTGGGCCTGACAAGTTATAACCCTTTGCTAACTACATATGTTGAAGAACAGAGCATGAAAACAAGCCTAATCTAGAACTCTATAAGGGGAGTTAACTTTTGTCTGCTTACAGTAATAGGTAATTTGGGTCATAAAGCAAACCCTGTAGCTTCTGTCTAATCTGTTCACACGGTGAACTGATCGTAAGCCCTCTGCTGTGATTTTGGTCAGCCCCCAAAACTAGCTAAAATTTTTGTTTTTATTTTTACTCTATCTTGACATTTGATGCTGGATACAGACATATCAAAATAATCAGTATGAGAAAGCAGGAAATTGAAAAAAGAAACAACCAAGGGGAACTAGTATATACACAAAATTTAGTCACACATCCTGTATCAGTGAGTGTCTAAAGCCATAGTGTTTATGACCTAGTCACAGATCTAGACATAAACATGATAATTAAAGATACGATGTTCTGAACTGACTTGGTAAAGTCCAGACTGTGTAGATCAATTGTTTACATTAACTACTCTCTGTATATATGTATGAAACAGACATGGAGGTTTATCAGTAAGATTTAATCTCATTCTATCAAAGTGATAACTTGTGTTTATAATCCCTGAACTTAGACAGAAATTCAGCATAATGATTTGGTACATACATACAACTCCATCAATATTCACAACATACATGTACAATGTATACAAACTGACGTTATGTACCGTGTACAATGTATATAAAATTACGTTATGTACCGTGTACAATGTATATAAACTGACATTATGTACCGTGTACAATGTATATAAACTGACATTATGTACCGTGTACAATGTATAAAAACTGACGTTATGTACGGTGTACAATGTATATAAACTGATGTTATGTACGGTGTACAATGTATATAAACTGATGTTATGTACGGTGTACAATGTATATAAACTGATGTTATGTACGGTGTACAATGTATATAAACTGATGTTATGTACGGTGTACAATGTATATAAACTGACGTTATGTACCGTACAACACAACAGTGGTCATTTCACTTCTGCTTTTCTTTTCACATCTATTTTTTTTGGTAATTTACAGGTAGTTATCAAATTACTGTATATTCTTGATTGATTTAGATGTCACTGCTTTTATTCACATGCAGATTCCCATTTGTATTTCTTGCATGTGTGTGTGTGTTTTATTCATGTACATGTAACTTGTTTCTTGTTTGTTAATCATTTAAAAGTGCTTTATTGGTAAACACAATGTATACTGATACATGTACTATAGTGAGGGAAAAGTTGTTTAATCAATGATTAATACTACATGATTACGTATATGATTAAGGTTCTGAATATACAGTAAAACCTGCTTTAGCAACCACCTGTATATAAAGACCACCTGTTCATAAAGAGTGTTTCTTGCTGTCCCAAAAAGTAGCATTTGTGTACCAATCAACCTCTATATAAAGACCACCTCCCTATGAAGACTGGTTTACTTGTGGCCATAAGGAGATCGTTATATACAAGTTTCACTGTATTTACATTTCTATTTTCATGGCATATTATTCGTAATGACACGGGCAAAAATGGATCAAATTTTCATTTGTATTCCGATTGTGTGTGTGTGGGTGCGTGATTGCGTGTGAGTGTGTGTATGTATGTGTTATTTATGTTATTGTAATATTTTAGTCCTGAAGAAGGGACAGGTTGTCCCGAAAATTTGACCCCCATTTTTGTCCGTGTCGTTAGTCATTTTAGTGCTTTATATAATCTTTTCTTGACTTGTATCTATTCCTTAGATCTGACACCCTAGGATATATAGTAATGTTGGTTTTAGTGCTTTGTATGTATACACAATGGAACTTCGCCTAAAGAACACCTGGCACCTCAAATATCAGACCACTTTGAGTGAATCAGTTAAGTGGTCTTTATAGTGTGGTTCCACTATGTAACACAGGTGACCAAAATCAACAAAAATATATCAAAGACAAAAATTTTACTTGAATGGCATTAATTAACCTTCAACTTCTGACTGAAGAGTCAATGACTTTATACAAGCTATTTTTTTTATCTTTTCACATCAGATGTGTAAAAACAATAACAATAAAATAAACAATTAATTGCATGATATGACTTTAATTTGGTTCACTGGCTTAGTACAAATGTACCAATTATGGAGTAAAACACAATAATGGGATCAATTATGTTTCACCAGGCGGTAAATAATAAACTTGAATGTAAATTTGATGACTTATCTACCAGTACATCTAAAAGTTGTAACTTTTATCTCATCTTATATCTATTTTGGTACACTGACTATTGCATAATGATGCTATTTTGGTGTACTGCCTGGCTATCATATACATGTAATGATGCGGTTTTATTACACTGACTATTGCACAAAAATGCTATTTTGGTGTACTGGCTAGCTATTATATAATGATGCTGTTTTAGTACATTGGCTATGGCAGAATAATGCTATTTTGGTACACTGGCTATTATTGCACAATGATGCTATTTTGATACACTGGCTATCATACAAGGATGCTATTTTGGTACACTGGCTATTACTGCACAAAGATGCTATTCTGGTACATAGGCTATTTAATTAGGGCTGCCATGATACGGAGAGAGAGCGTATCACGATATATTGCAATATTTTAGTTATGTATTGTGATATGTCTTGCAATATATTGCAAACAATTAGCACCTGAAATAAAACATCTGTAAGGTGACCAACACAAGTAGTATTCTATTAAAATCATTGTCTATCCATATTATAAGCATATCTGATCACTTTATAGAAGTGCATGTACTTTGTATATATAACAGAATGAGTTAACAACATCCTTACTGTTATGCACTAACCTTCAGTACATTTACGTGAAATTTGAACACAATAAAACATTCAATTTTAAATTCTAGAGGTCTACCAAGGTTAAGAAGTGGCACATCCTGGTTCATTCAGAAACCGAAACAATAGGTCTACTTTCCAAAAATAGGTTGTACAGGTAAAACATATTGCCTTGCACGTACTCATGCAATACTGAATCTGTAATACTTTTGCGAGGACACGTAGCTTGTCACCCCTGTTATGATTTGATTTAGACTTATTGTGTTTGTAAACATGTGCCAATTCACCTCGGTAGACCTGTACTCTTAATCTATAGCAACAAAACAGATATCATACAACATAAGATTTGTCATTCCACCACAATACTATGACATCATGATCAGTGATTGTACAAATGTATACAACAACGCCTGGTCACACCACTTGTGTTTTAAGTGAACATTTTAAAGAAAAAAAAATATATATATATTGCCATGTGACACTCTTTGCTTTTTTGTAAGGAATCAACTCCAGATCAGTCATTCCCAACATTATGGTTGAAACGCAATGTTGTAAAGCACTTATAGGCCAGTTATACAGTGTTGTATTTTAGTACACTTACAAACATTCTATTAAGGTTATGAAAGCGAAAGTTGTCAATCATCAATTGGTGTATATTTTCATGAAAACAATCGAACGTTGAGCTCATTTAAACAAGAAGAAATGTTAATTTATAATTTTTTGTCGATATAGCAGTATACTGTGTATCTTTATCGTGGTATCAATATCGTGGAACAGTATATTGCAATACACCAGTATATCAGTTTATCTCGGCAGCCCTTACTGGCTATTATTGCACAAGAATGCTACTTTGGTACACCCAGCTGTTGTACAATGAAGATATTTTGGTACACTGGCTATTATACGATGATGCTATTTTGGTACACTGGCTATACAAGAATGCTATTTTGGTACACTGGCTATTACAAATACTTTTTTGTCATCAGATGCTTTGGAACGTTATGTTGTACAATGAAGCTATTTCTGTAATACATGTACTGCTAAGTACTTTTTCTTATCTTTTTTCCTGACATATAACACAGTTACACATTGCAGCCTGATTCTACATCAGTAAGTTGAGTAACATCATTGTCAAAATATCACAGCTGATCGTCAAGATATCACAGCTGACTGTCAAGACTTATTAATCAACCTCTTGTGTTTTACATAAACCTCTTGTCCCTATATATACATGTAAGTAGCAAGTAAAACACAGCTTAATATACAAAGTATATACATGTATACTGATTTATCTTACAAGTATACTTTTATGCTCAGCTTGCTGGGAAGAGATGTCCCAGAGAGCTAATGTCATACATGATGCACAGGCACTTATTTCATACAACCTCCTAACAATAACATCCCCATTACTGGTACCGGAGGGATTGCATGAAACAAGTGTCTGTGCCTTGATATCATTGGCAATGTCCATGGACAAAAACTTTATCCTGGGTTATATATTTTGATCTTTTTGTGACTTGACTTCACCTCAGATTTGAGTCCCACTGGATCCTAAGCTGATTTTTGTGAGAAACTTTGCCAATTTACTTGCGGAAGGCCGGTGGTCTGCTTACAATGTAACCATGTTATGGCATAATGGCATAAAACACCATTCAAAATTCAAAAAAAAAATTTGGACTCTGACCTTTAACAGCAGACTCAATCCCACTTCATTTATGTATACCTATAATTCTAAGTGTCAATGATAATCTTTTGATTTAAAGTATCAATGACGGGTGAAACTGACAAGTGTGACTAATCCATCGTTTGTTTATCTTTTTACACTAAGGTACTTTTAAAAGTACTTAAACATAATGGTACAGCGTACATGTAAATCAGGCAGATCCATTTAAACTCATTCACAGCTACATATTTGGACTGGTCTACGTTACGTCATTGATTTACAGAAGAGTCCACTTTTTTACAGAGGTTGATGAGTTATGGAACAAAAAATACATGTATTTACAAGCTCAATGTGAGGGCTGTCATGGCTCTGTGGTAGAGTGCTCAATGTGCAACCAAAGGGTCGCAGGTTTGAGACTCAGCAGAGGCTGCTGGCTTTTCCTGTCCTTCAGATGAGACAGTAAAAACTGAGGTCATGTGTCACAATAGGTGTCAGCACTTTACAGAACCTTCTCTGCTCAATGGCCGTATAACGGTATAAGTGTCAAACTTAGGCCAAAATTTGAATCCCTTCACCGGCATTTGGTGACGTCTCCATACGTGTGTGAAAGATTCTTGAGTGGGATTTTCTTGAGTAGGACGTTAAACAACAACACAACAATGGACAACAACAAAGAGCTCAATGTATATATGTACTGCAGGTTTATATTTCTAGATGCTTTCATTACAAGATATTATTTCATAGAAATAAGATTACCGGAATAAGCTCTTTATCTATTTGTACTGATATAGTATATACAATGTATTATTATTGTGGTTAGATAAGCGAGGGTTAGACCTACCTAACAGTATGAACACTATATCGTGTATAGCTATAACTAATGTAATTGTTCACTAAAAAAGAGATTTTTCTGTCGAAACAAATTATTTTTCATTTGAAAAAAGGAAATGTTTTCTCTGAAAAGGGTAATTGTATGAATTCCAAATGTATTAAAAAAAGCGACATTTGAGTTTTTAAATACATCGCTGAATTATTTGTCACTGGATTACATGATTTATCGTGTACATGCATATATGTTTCGGTCCCAATAACATTTGTCATATCTTAATCTGACACAGTGAGTGTACTTAATACAATTCCTTACTTTATACAATGTAAATCTTTGTAAGAAACCATGGAAACCTGACGTTTGCTCTTATAGTCATGAATTACAAGCATGTTCTATTTATTAATTTTTAAAATCTTGTAACTGATTGGTTGGGATCACTTGTGTTTTAGCATTGAAAATTGATTTTTACTGTGACAGAAGCTCTGGCTTGAGAAACTAAATCAATTTCACTATCAATACGACAATAGACTTTTACAGATCATGTGGATAACTGTTTGTAATACATATATAAGACATGTTGCAGGACCTATTTCTATATACAGTGGAATATCGTTTTGTTGAAATTCACTGTCAGTATTACTTTGAGATATCTGGAATTCAAGAAAATCATAATTTTAATTGATATATTTTCATATCTATAAAACTCAGCACCAGACTTTTAACTTTGAAATATCCTGAATTTCAACGCAACCAATTTCGACATAATGAGATTCAACACACACTGTGTGTGTGTGTGTGTGTGCGTGTGTGTGTGCATTCGTGCGTGCATGTGTGTGATTTTCCACTCTCTTTAAGAAATGAGGCCTGGGGCTTTTGAATTGGAAATTTAGCTACATTTTATTGAAATTGGGAAATCTAGAACTGCACGAAACAATTTGTGAATACAAGAAATTTTGACTGCAAATTGAGAAAAAAAGCACTGTTTTTGCATTGGAAATGGGGCCTCATTTTGCTCCCATATGATAGAGTAGAAAATATCTGTATATTTATATACAAAAAATGTACAACCACAAGTCCTTTCTATAGAATCTGACACAGAGATTGAAATTAACTCTTTTTTTTCTCTCCCATTGTTCACAGATTTTCCCTTCATTTTAACGGGGAATGATTTCCTTGTAAACCCCTAGGGTATTGACAAGCTACACGCTATGACGTCTAGAATGCAGTGTATAATGTCAGATTTCATTTGAGTTGATCTATATAATGATATGCATGCATTTAAAACATGGGAGAAAAATAATCAACCCTACATGCACCTTGAGGGTATGACAAAGGAATCCTCGGGATAAGATTTTTGAATGAAAAACCCTTGGCAAGCCTCAAGGTAGGGGTAGATTCTATAATTCTAGATGACCCACAGGGTCAGTTATTTACTGGCCGCTGCTTATTTCTAGCCACGAGAAGATAGCTGTCGGTGAAATTCACCGCTGCTTATTTCTAGCCCTGAAACAGACAGCTGTCGGTGAAATTCACCACTGTTTGTCTCTAGCCCCCAGACAGATCACTGTCTGTGAAATTCACCGCTGCTTTTTTCTTGCCCCGAGACAGATGGCTGTTAGTGAAATTCACCCCTGCTTATCTCACACACTTACAGACACTGACACATACACACTGAAACATACAATGACATACAAACATACACTGAAACACACATACAATGGCACAATGACACACATACACAATGATAGTCACACACAGTGACACATACTCATGCACAGTGAAACATACACACTGAAACATACAATGACACACAAACATACACTGAGACACACATGCAACGGCACAATGACACACATACACAATGATAGTCACACACAGTGACACATTGACACACACTCATGCACAGTGAAACATACACACTGAAACACATACACAATGAGATGTGTACACACACTGAAACATACAATGACACAGATCAGTATACATTGAAACATACATAATGACACACATACACAACACACATATAGTGTTATACCAAATCAAATGCATACACTGAAACACACACAATGACACACATACACACAATGACACAGTCACACACACTTACAGACAAATTAACACACATTGACACACATGTACACAGACACATTGACACAGACACACATACACAATGACACACACATACTTACAGACAAATTAACACACTGACACACATGTACACAGATACACACTGACACAGACACCCATACACAATGATAGTCACACACACTTACAGACAAATTAACACACTGACACACATGTACACAGACACACTGACACAGACACACATACACAATGACAGACACACATGTACACAGACACACTGACACACATGTATAGACACACATACACAATGACACAGTCACACACACTTATAGACAAATTAACACACTGACACACATGTTCACAGACACACATTGACACACTGACACACATACACAATGACACAGATACACTGACTCTTCTGCCTTTTTTATCTTTACACAAAATGTTAACACAAGTAAATGTATTTGTATAAAATTATAATTTTGAGTTGACAGATTTCATTTTCTTGAAAATTTCCAGATTTTGTTTTTTAATTTGAACAAATAATTTATTTCAAATTGAACGTACTTTAAGGTTATTATTGTCACAATGGCTTGGAGGCATAAGATGTCGACAGCATAAAACTTTAATAGTGATGTAAAATTGATAATATATCATATATGCATTCATCCGAGCACGTCATTCCTATTACCGTTTTATGATAAAACTATTTAAGTTTATCTGAGCAGAACCAGTAAGAACATAACTAAACCTGGTAATGACAGGAAGTTTGTCAGTTTACTTGAAACGGGCTGGTCTTTTCCACGAGTATTCAAATTTACATATCCAAAATTAAAAAGTAGTCTCTATCATCCGACTGAAAAATTGTTGAGTGTGGCATAAAACAATTACAGATCTAGAGGCTCCTTACAGCGTGAATCACAAATGGAATTACCTAAAACATAAACAGTTTACTTAAAAGTTGAAATTTGAATGTTGTTTTACGCCACATTTGATAAATTTTCAGTTATATGGTGATGGCAAGTTTTTATTGGTGGAGTAGAGAACCAGGTTACAACGTACCCAGGAAAGAGACCACCAGTGTTCTGCGTGTAAACTGCTAAACATTCTCACAACAAGAGATCTCAGAGGGATCTTGGCGCCCACCATAAAATGTTCTTCATTTGATCTATAACAGACTTATTTTGTGGATCAACAATGAATACATGTGTATGAACTAAAACCTAGATATCTGTCAAGTGCTTTCTCACAAGATTATAACAATACCAAATATAAACTGCTATAATCCAAGATAGCTAAACCATACGTGTTTACATGATGTATGTCAACCTCTTAAACAGTACCCCTACATACACTATTGAATGTGTTTTCCCATAACAATCAATAATATATATGGCTTAAGGGTGGGGCTATCAACCATTTTAAGTTATAAGCAAACCTTTAATTTCAGGGGGTGGGGCAGGACTCCATATGCACCACTGTATGTGTCTCCTCATAACAATCAGTAATATATATGGTTTAAGGGTGGGGCTGTGAGCAGTTTTTAAATTATAAGCAAAAATATAAATTTCAGAGGGTGCAGCAAGATCCCCATAAGCACCACTAAATGTGTCTCCCCATAATAATCAATAATATATATGGTTGGGGGCTGTGAACAGTTTTTATATAAATTCAAGGAAGTGGGGCAGGACCCACATATGCACCACTAAATGTGTCTCCCCATAATAATCCAAAATATATATGGTTTAAGGGTGAGGCTGTGAAAGGTTTTTAATGTAAAAGTAAAAATATATATATTTCAGAGGGTGGCACAGGATACCAATGACCCCCCATACATCACTGAATGTGTTTCCAAGGGAAACCTATATGTCAAAATTCATAAAGATCCCTTCAGTACTTTCTGAGAAATAGTGATAACAAACTCATTAATTGTCAATATCAAAGATGACCACCTGTCAGCCATTTTGTGATCTGACCCACCTGAAAATGTAAAGTGCACAACTAGACCTCAAGGAGAATCTATATATCAAATTTCATAAAGATCCCTTTAGTACTTTCTGAGAAAAATGGATAACAAGAATTGTTTAAGGACAGAAGACTGGCCATGGAGGCAGGGTGAATATATTGGCCCACCATCTGTTGATGATGGGCTAAAAATCGCTTAGGTTCCAGTGGGACTCGACAGGAAGTGAGAGATTCCATGATTTAAAGTGTGATGCTCTAACCAATCAGTCACGGTCATGCCCCTTATATAGTACTTATATGTAAAAATTAAAAGGGAAAATCTCCTACATACGTATAAGGGACTATCTATATATACATATATATATATATATATATATATATATATATATATATATATATATATATATATATACATGTATATATATATATATATATATATATATATATATTGCACTAGCAACATGATAAAAATAAAAAATCCACTGAAAAGGAAATAACTAAGGAATATAAAGATCCACCTAAAAATATGACAATTTACATGTAGGGATCTTCCATACTCTTTTAGGAAATGGGATCAGTGCCTTTTGAACAGGGAATTTAAGCAACATTTTATTGAAATTGGGAAATATAAAAATGCACAAAACTGTTTGAAAACACAAGAATCTCTTCAAATACATTGTCACTTTAGTTCCATTGGGAAAGTTTGACTGCAAATAAGGAAAAAGTGCATTTTTTGTGTCGGGCATGGGCCAAGTGAGCTAACAATGGAGGAGAGTATCCAGCTACAATGAACAGGGTATATAAGGTGTATGTAGTACAATACTATGTAAGTTGTTGTTGTTGTATTGCTGTTAAAACGTTTCATTCAAGAATCTTTCACAAATATGGTGACGTCACCAATGCCAGTGAAGGGCTTCAAAGTTTGGCCTATGCTCTGCACTTACAGCCATTGAGCAGTGAGGGTTCTTTAACATGCCAACACATACTGTGACACGGGACCTCTGTTTTTACTGTCTCATCCGAAGGACAGGAATCTGACCTGTCGCCGGCTGGACTCAAACTCATGACCCCACAATCAAGTGTTGAGCATGCTATCGACTGAGCCAGGCCGGCTCCATGTACATGTAAGAGACAATTAAACTGGCAAACTTTCTTCCAGAATCAGCTTAGGTTCAATAGGGGTTTAAACCTGCATTAATTAGAGTTGACAAACTTGCACACGATGATGTTATAAACTATTCATCAAAAGATATAATACAGAAAACTGAACACTGTCAAACCTAACATCTTCTCCAGAACATTATATAATATATATAACATGTCTGTATGTATCTACACATGTAAGGGTTACAATGTAAGTCAAAAGCCAGACTACACATTAGTAACAGTGATAATATCTTTATATATGATGAAATATACAGGTATCAAATCTTTAAACATCATCAGAAGTATTATGTAATCATTAGCAGATTTAAATCAATAGTCTAGCGATGTTGTCTAGGACCTTATATAAACTTACATGTTATCATACAATATACAGGTACAGGTACATGTATCAATATTATATATATGTATAAATACAAAAATACAGGTAATAAACACCTTGATTTTACCACTGATATTCCCCTTCACTTCAATCTGACATAATAACTAAAGGAAAACACAAATTTTATGTAAATCAGTACAAGTTGTCAGCTGTTTTATCTTTTACACAGAAAAAAATGATGATTTCTATCTACATATATTGACATAAAGTTCTCCAATATCTTGTGGCTAGTTACAGTACTTCTACTTGTTGAAAGGGTTGTGATATAATGTATACCCGTACCTGTATATATCATTTGTTATCTACATTATCATATGGGTGATACAGCTTCAGATCCTGGAGTACCTGCATGTGATATGAAACCGTATGACAAGAAGACAATGTGGATAATGAATTTGTCATCCTTCAGGTCATTCAACAGAAAATTTTAAAAGCATGATGTTTAGTTCCAGTAACTTACTAACCGTCTAACTGTTGCACTGCCACAGACAAACCCCATTCAGTACTGGTCAGTAATCTTTTGGTGGTTACGTGTGTATAATGTAAGTGTTGCACATGTTGACATGACAATAGCATGACATCACAAATTTAGTACCGGGTGCATCAGGTGGTAGATACAGAAAATATATATGTACTGGCATCTGATCAGGGACATATACAATAATATCCTTGTATGTTTCCTCGATTGACCAATGAAAACAAAGAGATACTATTCAGAACATAAGGGTGACAAATGTGAGAGAGAGAGAGAGAGAGAGAGAGAGAGAGAGAGAGAGAGAGAGAGAGAGAGAGAGAGAGAGAGAGAGAGAGAGAGAGAGAGAGAGAGAGAGAGAGAGAGAGAGAGAGAGAGAGAGAGAGAGAGAGAGAAGAAGAGAGAGAGAGAGAGAGAGAGAGAGAGAGAGAGAGAGAGAGAGAGAGAGATATGTCACTAAGAAAATAGCACTGAAATTCAAAAAATGATATACATGCACATACATTCTAAAATGCTTGAACTTATATATCGGTTTATGTGTATACTATATTCATACATACACAATTTATGTGTCATTAAAAATTATATGTTTATAAACAATTTGTTATTCCTATTCAAAATTGTTTGCAAAAAAGAGCTTCAAATTGCACATTTTTTGTTGTGAATTTCATCATTTTATGCAAATGACCTTTTTGAAGATTCAGAAATTAATGTAAACAAATTAAAATGAATAAAACATTTAATGACTCAGATATTCTTGCTTTTATTCTTGTTTTACATTATTTTTAACTAATTTTAATTCTGCATGTATGAATGGCTCCAAACAACACATAATCATGTAGTTCAACATGTATATTGTCAGTTGCGTCAGACACGTGTCAATTGCATCAAAACATACCAAATCAAAACAAAGGTAGCAAGATAGTTTATCAGTAGTTATATATTAGTCTACAACTAGCATTCTGTCCACTTTTCTACAAATGGGTATGTATGTACTGTATGTTTGTCCATGCAAATACATGTCACTGGGGCTGGGGTTGTGATTATTTGGCTGTCTATGTTAACTGAGGTTGTGATTGGTGGTTTGTCTATGTTGACTGTGGCTGAGGTTGTGATTGGTGGGTTATCTATGTTGACTGTGGCTGAGGTTGTGATTGGTGGGTTATCTATGTTGATTGTGGCTGAGGTTGTGATTGGTTGGCTGTCTATGTTGATTGTGGCTGAGGTTGTGATTGATGGGCTGTCTATCATAGTCTAGATAGCCCACCAATCACATAGACTCTATGTTAACTGGGGTTGTGATTGGTGGACTGTTTATGATGGCTGTGGCCAGGTTTTGATTGGTGGGCTGCTTATGTTGTTTGAGGTTGTGATTAGTGGGCTGCCTATATTGACTGTGGCTGAGGTTGTGTTTTGTGGGCTAACTGTTAATTGTGGTTGTGATTGGTGGGTGTCTATGTTGATTGTGACTGAGGTTGTGATTAGTGGGCTGCCTATATTGACTGTGGTTGAGGTTGTGATTTGTGGGCTAACTGTTAACTGTGGTTGTGATTGGTGGTTTGTCTATGTTGACTGACTGTGGTTGTGATTGGTGGGTTGTCTATGTTGACTGTGGCTGTGGTTGTGATTGGTAGGTTGTCTATGTTGACTGTGGTTGTGATTGGTGCATTGTCTATGTTGACTGTAACTGAGGTTGTGATTGGTGGGTTGTCTATGTTGACTGTGGTTGTGATTGGTGGGTTGTCTATGTTAATTGTGGTTGTGATTGGTGGGTGTCTATGTTGACTGTGACTGAGGTTGTGATTAGTGGGCTGCCTATATTGACTGTGGTTGAGGTTGTGATTTGTGGGCTAACTGTTAACTGTGGTTGTGATTGGTGGTTTGTCTATGTTGACTGTGACTGTGGTTGTGATTGGTGGGTTGTCTATGTTGACTGTGGTTGTGATTGGTGCGTTGTCTATGTTGACTGTGACTGAGGTTGTGATTGGTGGGTTGTCTATGTTGACTGTGGTTGTGATTGGTGGGTTGTCTATGTTAACTGTTGTTGTGATTGGTGGGTTATCTATGTTGACTGTGGCTGAGGTTGTGTTTTGTAGGCTAACTGTTGACTGTGGTTGTGATTGGTGGGCTGTCTATGTTGACTCTGGCTGAGGTTGTAATTGCTGGGCTGTCTATTATGGCTGGAGTTTTGAATGGTGGGCTGTCTTTTTCATGTGGCTGGGATTTGATTGGTGTGCTGTATTTGTTGCTGTGGCTGAGATTTGATCGGTGGGCTGTCTATTTGACTATCTTGAATAATAGTTGAACTTGAGTATTAAGTATATATGGCTACTTCAGACAATGATCTAAATTATCTTACAAAGATGTGATGTGTGGTCAAGAAAATATAAAAAAATGATTAGAATCTGCGGTTTGTTAGTTATAACTGTGTTCTACAAAAGACCAGAAGTCGTACTTGGCCAAAAAATACTTACAACTTGCAAACATTTTACAATGATTATTAGGGTTTCTGGCTTACAACAAAATCAGGTCTGTCCTTTAAGGCTACATGTATCCTGAGGCAGTACATATATCTCATTTCCTGTACATGTTATGCCATACATGTATATCATAATCATCTTTAACACTGTAGTATATATCCATGCATAAAATGAATATTCATAAACTATGAAGGAAATGATTGAAATGTGTTAATACATTGTATTCCTTAAGATGTGAATTAGTAAGTGAATTTATCAAGCTATTTATGGTAAAGAGGTGGGGAATGAGATGTACATACTGTATACAACCAGGGGCCTGTTTTATGAAAGGTCGTAAGATGTCCTAAATCCTATCTTTTATTTCTATCTACCATTGCAACGCACCGCTGACTGGTCATTCCCATGACAATAAGAACTAAGACTTAGGATTTTGGACTTACAACCTTTTGTAAAACGGGCCCCAGAATCCAAATTTTAAATGTGAATTTTTAAATCATCAATCTGACACTTCACTAGTCCCTCTTCACAAAAACTTATTCATATGATTAATCAATCAATTAGGAGACCTTTTTCTGGTCAAAATTTAGCCACTTGTGCCTATGCTCTAAATATTTGATGTCAGAATTAAATTTTGACATCATTTTGTGGAGAAGGCTCTGACTCACAATGAATGCTATTTCCCACACTTATAAAACATGGCTTTACCAAGATTGTCAGATTCTTAAAATCAGGGTTGATTTCCTTTTTTGGTTCAACTTTCATATATGATGAGCCGACCTGGCTCAGTCGGTAGCGTGCTCGACTTTTGATCCAGAGGTCGTTAGTTCAAGTCCAGTAGGTGGCAGGTTGGTTTCTTGTCCTTCGGATGAGACAGTAAAACCTGTGTCACAGTTGGTGTCGGCACGTTAAAGAACCCTCACGGCTCAATGGCCGTAAGTGCTGAGCATAGGCAAAAATTTGAAGCCCTTCACTGGCAATTGGTGACGTCTCCATATGAGTGAAAGATTCATGAGTGGGATGTTAAACAAAAAAAAAAAATCATATTTGATCATTTTTCTTTCATACTTCATCTACCGTATATGGAGTTTTTCATGATTATTTTCTGTTAGTTAGCTGTTGTACTTCAGTTTTCACATGAGATTTCTCAGTTTAACATACACGTCTAAGTATCAAATGATGACGAAATTTTTATGATCTGGTAAAAATGTATTTCCAGGAAGGATTATAAAAATAGAGTTGTTACTGAAATAATATAGTCATACAATGGGTTTCCTTATATATTTTTATTTTTATTTTCTAAATCAGAAATTAAAACATTTATCTATTCAAACAGAAAGTTGTAGTTTTGTGATGAAAACTCCATACATGTATATTTGTGAGAATAAATGCGACATCAAATTTTTCATTTCCTGTTTGAATTGAAATTACAAATTAGAAAATTACACTCAAATAATCAATGAGACTTAGTTTCATTCTCTGTCTAATGGTGAAAATTCTATATTGAATTGTGATGAGAAATGGCTTCACAACATTTTTTCTTAAATAAAATGAGGTTTTATATGAAATATATAGTAAAAATGACAGTGTTCCATTACCACTTTTGTCTTGTGTCTGTCAGTCATTATAAAAATTGACCACAAAAAGCATAGGTTTGGTTTGGTTTGGTTTGGTTTCTGTTTTGGCCAAAATTTTGTACTGATACAGAAGATAGTAACTTTAAATCGAGAAAGAATTTCGACTTAAATGTAGGTTCTTTTTGAGTTGTTATTTTATTTTTAGAGCCTCCGGTCATAGAATGATAGACCTCTATATTATTAATTTGTCAACAAACTTTTCAGTGTTATGACAAGACAACGCTATGATTTTCACACCAATTCTTACCGAATCCAAGCAATTCTCCCAAAGAAACAGGCGAAGGATGGGGATAGAGTGGTGAAAGTCCTTCAAACTTTTGCGCAACCTTGGATGCTTTTCTGACTTTGTCTAAGACAAACACTGACAAACGCATCCTTCCTGGTTAAAACTAAAAATGACGTCTGATTGATTCTACACGATGCGTTTACTCTCCCCTTCACGTGCACTTATCTGAACTACTTCTAATTTACTATATCTCCAAGAATTCCATCAATCAAGTATCAAAGCTTTGATGAAATATGTGGTTTTCTTTTCTCAGTTCGCTGAACGTAAACATGAAACAAACTTCGCATCATCTATCAACAAAACGGTGTGTATGCAAATATTTTACGAGGCAGAAAAAATAAACAGTAGAAAATAATTCTACTAGATATTAGCATAATGAGGCAAACTTATCCATGAATATCGCTAATATTTATCTTCGAAAAGAAATAATGTTTATTGGAAATTAGATCAATTTTAAAAATCTACGACAAATAAGCAAAAATATTCAAAGAGAAAAAAAATCAGTGCGACTTTTTTCTACTGACACCGAATAACTTGTTCAACGCAGCTGTTGGTTGTTTTGAACACACCTCCAAATCTATTAATAGCACAATCACCACAAACGTTGAAAACAAACAAATACAAAACAAATAAAATTACGGTTTTAGGAAACTGAATCCAAATTATGACAAAGAAATACCTATAAACCATTATTTTCATATTTTACAGTGAATTATAGTTTTTCCAAATCAGCTGTTTATAGCGTGTTTTCATAAATCGACATACATTAACATGTCTTTAAAAATGTGCAATAGGTCACGTCAACATTTTGTGTATAAAATAAAAACTTACCGAAATCGGTTACTTTCCGGATGGATAAAGGAACGGGTACGTATGACGAATGTAAATCCGCGACTTGCGCCAATTTCTGTAAATTCTTCACCGATAGCTTCATCGTGTGCGTTGTTATTCTGATGCAAACAATGTGACCTCCTTCCGTCTGTCCATCACGCGAGTCTGATTATGTTTATAGGGGTTAGTAATATCGCTGAGGTATTCTGTGACGTCATATGTGTATGCAGCGTTTTAGATTTTGCTTTTCCAGTTTGATCCAGAAACCCCCGTCACACGTGACTATACGCACGTGTCTCTAAATACTAATTTAGACTTGAAACAGAGGATAAGAAGGTCGAACTTAATACTCATCGATCTGTTTATCTTGTGATATATAAAGCCCAACATATATCGCTGGTTTATATGATAAGCTCAGATGTGCGCTGTTAACAGAGGAATTTGGAGATCTTACGATATTTAAGTATATTTTAGATCTATACTTGATTATCTAGTGCACTTCCCTGAAATTTATATTTTTTAAAAAATATTTAGATCTAGACACGCGAGTTTAAATATAGTACCGTCCTTCTAAACCGAGACGTAACCCGAGGGTGAGGGGAGCAATAAGTATTCATGGGTGTGGATCATGATACAAGTTCAAATTATTTAAACATCAATTAGGCCTATCCGACTCCCTTAGATGGTCCCCTGTAAATTAATAATTTCGCCTCCGGGATTTTTAAAAAAGATTTTATATGCCATGGTGTAATTATTCTGCCGAGAGTACTGATTTTATCCTATATTTTATCATGCATGACATAGGCGTCGGAAGCAAATTGAAAGTGTGGGGGAGGGGGGCTAAACCAACTTAAAACACACACACGCCAGAAGTGGGGGGGGGGGGGGGCTAAACCAACTTAAAACACACACACGCCAGAAAAGTCTTGGGGGCTAAGCCCCAATTTTCAACACCTATGCCTATCTTTGCAAAAAAAAGTGGGGGGGGGGGGCTAAGCCCCCCCCCTAGCCCCCCGGCTCCGACGCCTATGCATGAAAAAAATATATAAAATGCGTATTCAATGTATAACAGCACAAACATTAGTAGTATCATCTGTTTTCAAATTGGTTCAGTTAATTACTGTCAACACAAAACGTTTCAGAATAGTTAGGACTTGGTAAGTTTTTATTTTATGCCTTAAAAAAGAGAGACGTGTATGTATTGTATCTATGTCTCTCCTCTGCCTAGTGAGTTTTTTCTTCAATCTTAAGGCATATTTATTTCCGCAGTCTGCCACTTTTGTCACTATATTATATTGTATATTTAATTTCATGTTTACAACACCTATTTGGTAATAAACCATCTATCTATCTTTCTATCAAACATACAAATCCCCTCTCTTTCTCTTAACTATACATGTATTTTAATTATAATTGTTCCGTTATTATCTCGATCAGACGACATATGGCATTTCCTTTGACTGAATTATGATAACGGCCTTAAAATAATTCCTAATTATCCGTACGTAGATACTGTTGCCAAATATGGTTGATAAAGTAAAAAGAGTACGTGTACGTGGTTATAGCAGCGATATATAAATATATCGCTGGTTATAGTGGTAAAAAATGCAGAGGGGGTTCACTAGACGGTCAAAGGTCCTTTGAGGCAACATGGCATCTTCTGTAGTTCACAGATATATATCGCTGATAATTGATAATATTCATATCATAAATTCAGATAATCAAATGAATTCTCTCTCTCTCTCTCTCTCTGTTTAATTATTTTTTTTCATTCTGTAGCTAATTGAACTAATTGAAATTAAAGCAATTTTTGTCTGGAAGATGATGTGTGCGCATATCTATAAGCCATATATCTGGTTAATTTTTGTAGGCCTATTCCTTGGTAAATAAAACGTGAAAACATTATGAGGACCAGCGATATATGTTAGGCATTATATATCGCTGATAGGACTTTAAAAAACATAATCCAAACTGTCTCATGGCCAAAATTGAAATCTGAACGTTTGCGTCTACATTAAGCCAGTATCTGACAAGTATGTAAGAGTTATCGTTCGTATATGACAGACACCGATACTTTATTATGAAAGGCCGCTTGGGTCACAAATTACCAATATACATTTGCATTCAAAAAATATACATTTGCATGCAAAAAATGTACATTTGCATTCAAAAAATATACATTTGCATGCAAAAAATATACATTTGCATGCAAAAAAAAATGCATTCTAAAAAATTGTATTTGCATTCAAAAAATATACATTTGCATTCAAAAAAAATGTATTTGCATTCAAAAAATATACATTTGCATTCGAAAAAAATATCATTTGCATTCAAACAATGCATTCTGGGTAGACTGTTGTGACGACGGTTTTCATTGGTTGCTAAATATAACCCTCGGGGAAATCTGCCTGAAGCGGGTTGAATGATCGCATTTCAAAACAGGCATGTGCTCATGAGGAACCATAACGTAGACTCGGCAATGATGACGCCGATCTGCCATGTCCATCAAGAACCTGATTTTTATAAGTTATAAGAACTTATTTTTCAATCGTTGTAGAATAAATAAGTTTATATTACATCTACAGTAACCTCCATTAAAACCTGGAAGTGATTCTGTCACAGCTACTGTCTGTGAACTTAGAATTGTTTGGCGAAAAGTCGCCGTTAAATTAGTTGTTCACTCAATTTTCACAAAAAGATATCTTCTTGTAGCACTCTTTTTGTCGTAATAGGAAATAAATAAACATGCATTCTATATTCATTAATAAAAAAAAATCCTTCTTTGAGACTAGTAACAAAAACGGCCGTATTACGTAACGTCATGACGTTACAGCGATATATAAAGCTAATATTAGCTTTATATATCGCTGCTCTCGGTAGTAAAAATCTCGGCAAAAAATTACTAGTCTCAAAGAAGGAAAAAATTTCATTTTCGATTTCAACATATATATATTTTTTAAATCTGTTACGACAAAACAAGTGCTGTTCAAAAAATGTATTTTTTGTAAAGATATGAACATCTATACAATTTTAATGACGATTTTTCGTTGACCAACTCTAAGTTCACAGACAGTAGGGACATGACTCTTTGATCAATGAATCCCCCCCGAGGGTTATATTTAGCAACCAATGAAAACCGTCGTCACAACAGTCTACCCAGAATGCATTGTTTGAATGCAAATGATATTTTTTTCGAATGCAAATGTATATTTTTTGAATGCAAATACATTTTTTTTTTTGAATGCAAATGTATTTCAAATACATTTTTTTTTAATGCAAATGTATATTTTTTGAATGCAAATACATTTTTTTAGAATGCAAATTATATTTTTTGAATATTGCAACGTTTGACACGCCATACACTTGCATGCAAGATTGTATTTTGACTGAGAGGAAACAGAGGTGATCTTTAATGCAACTTTAAAAATATATATGTTAATAAAAAAATAAGTTTTTTTAATAACACTGTGTTGACGTTAATCTTAATTAAGTACCACGAGACGCATCAATTCTAATTATTCTACCAGCACTTTTTAATATTTTTATATTTCAAACACCTGGAATGTTCGACACGACAATACCGAGGTCTGATGGGAGGCCAAATTTAAACAAGATGTATGATAAATGGGCAAAATTTAACTGAACAAAATATAATATCCCAGCTTTCGGTATACAAAAATGTTCAGTAACAAAATAAATTTTGCTTGTTTTGTCGTTGGTAACTTCAGGCCCTAGTTGTCCAGTCCGAAGGTTTCATGGACTTTCAGATTCTTATCAGGAGAATTGAGATTTCCCTTTCCACGCGACATACCCATGCTTGATTATTTTCTCGCATAGGCGTAGGTACCAGGTGGAGGACAGGGGACCGCTCCCACTTTTTCACATACAAGCAAAATTATTTATTATCAACACGTAAGCAAATACATGTAGTTGTATATAATTGTGTAATATATTTTCATTAAAAAAGATTCATGCCCCACTTATATATATATATATATATATATATATATATATATATATATATATATATATATATATATATATATATATATATATATCAGAAGTTTATAACTCTAGGTTGTATACGAGTTATCTTCCGTTCATCAAGCATCAAGCACACACGCTTCATACTTAGACATTTTACTTAATATAAACACAGACGGAAAATTAGCAACTAAGCTTAACGATAAACGCGACGATTTCGGCTTTCCCATCGTAAATTTTCCACATTTAAGTAGTAATATCCCTCAGTCACCCGCATATGGAGTTTATATTTCACAAATGATCCGATATGCCAGGGCGTGCACAACATATGAAGATTTCATATACAGAGGTAAACTACTCACGGACAAATTATTGACACAGGGATATCGAAAACCGCGTTTAATGTCAACGTTCCGCAAATTTTACGGTCGGTATAATAGTCTTGCTTGCGACTACTCTGTTTCACTAAGTGAAATGTTGAGTTGCCTTTTCGTTGGCGGTTGTTTGAGACGTCTGTACCAATTGTGACGAGGATACACTTCTTACTTGTTCCATTGGAACTTGACTGTGGACTCACGGCGGGTGTGACCGGTCGACAGGGGATGCTTACTCCTCCATGGCACCTGATCCCACCTCTTGGTTTCCAGAGGTCCGTGTTTGTCCATTTTTACCGGATTTGTATCTATGTCCTGGACATTCTATTGATTTATACTTTGGTATCTGACATTTTTATATTCATCACAAGTGCTGTAACGGGCGTATTATATTTCATAGTATCAGCGACATATAAAGCTAACATGTATATATATATAAGGAACACAATGAAAAACAAAAAGTCGTTCAGGTTTCAATATATCATTTAATGAGAGACATGTCATTGAACAAAATATAATTAATTTTTCATAAATATAATAGATACTGTAGTTAACAGTTAAATAGATAAATGAATTAAACGAAATTAACCACTTTGTCATCTTAAACAATGTCCACTTCCTAACTACACTGAAACAAGTTTTGTCATCTAGAATTTGTTTAAATGATTATTTGGGCGTCGTTTTTCACACTAACACATCTCTAACATTTAAAAAAGACGTATCTGTTAGTGTAAACGAATAAATTGACGGCCATTATAAGACTGTTCATATACGAATTTGAACAAAACAAATTATATGTCACAGAAACAAATCATACATCTGTCATGTTGTAAATTTTGTATTTGTTCCCACCCAGTAAAGTCAACATTTACTACATGACACGCCATTATAATATTTTGACATAGTTGGCAACTTGTCCTGAGTTGGAAATTAAATGACCTGTACAGACGAAACAATGGTCTATCAACACTACCTCGGACACCAGTCTTAAGAAAAATTCGCACACTTGATAACCTAGTCATGATTTGCACCTGCTATATTTACACAAGTTAATTATGACACATACAACAATAACATTGGTATATGCACTAGTACTGCCGCTGGATAATCACGACTACAAATGCCATGTTGTAAAATTTGAATTTGCTGTTGGGACTTTTCGTAATGATTCAAAATGTTCTTGAGATCATAAATCAACCGAAATTAGCTGTGATACTTGGTTTCCTATACTCATATGAGCTTCTGGTCTAACTATCATGTTGTACACATTTACTAATTTTAAATTTGAAAAAAAAACCTTAAAAATATGTGTACTCATTTTCATTCATTGTAAATTTATATTTAACGAAGGTAGCACGTTGGCAAATTGAGGTGTGTGTGTGTATGTGTGTGTGCGTGTGTGTGTGTGTATGTGTGTGTGTGTGTGTGTTTAGGGTAACAAATTAAGGTGCTCCACAAATACCTAAACAATGTTTCTTATCATGTACTATGATCATGACTGTGAAATACAAAGAATGTACAAGAAGATAAAATGAATATTTAAATTTGCAGAGACAATATACACACATGGATAATGTATAACATCTCTCTCTCTCTCTCTCTCTTATACAGTATAAACCACTCACAGCTATGTTTATTCTTTATGTTATTGTTAACAATCACATTTATTATTTACTCTGCTGGTGGACATATTGTCCCCGAGGATACTTGTCACTCAGTACATATACTTTGGTATCTGAGATTTTTTATATTACTAAAACAACAAAGCAAAAATGATGCTAGCACTATATATTTTACACGTACACATTCATATTGACACCGTGTTTAATATGTAATGAAATCTTCTGGGCACATGCACATTGGCATATTTGCATCCACTTTATTTTCACCTGTCTCTTTCTCCAATTTCATGAGAAATTTTAGATAAAAGATAACATTTTCAAAATAATAAAAAATATAGGGTAAGATACTTTATAAAGCAACTGAAACAAAAGGTGACTATGTTGTAGCGGTTAATACAAGGGAAATAATAAAGTGCGCATTATACAAGATACAAAGTATTATTACGAACTTTATTGTGATTTATTAGATCGTTTATGGTAATGAAATGTTGATCACATGGAATGTATGACAAGCTTACAGAAGTTGTGTTTTTAACTCGGATAAATATCAACATTGCGTCTAAAACTAAATCTCTCTCTCTCTCTCTCTCTCTCTCTCTCTCTCTCTCTCTCTCTCTCTCTCTCTCTCTCTCTCTCTCTCTCTCTATTTCTCTTAAATCTACAGTGAAAGCCCATAATCGAAACTAACAACATGTCAAGACCCTATGTCCGAATATTGACTTCGAAAAATTGAAAATTAACATTTCAAATATTCCGAAAATGTTTAGAAGTTTTCAAAATGGTGTTCGAATAGCGCCCTCGTTGTGTTACTGGCGTTTATGCAACCCTGTTCAACACTCTTCGTCAGGCCGGGGGGACCACAACTGAATACGCCAACCTTTTTGACCTGAAATTAATGAATAATGAATGATGTAAAATTATGTTTATAATATGATATATGTATCAGATATAATATAGCACTTTCGGGAAAATAGAACAGTAAAGTCTGTTCCCCGTTTTCACATATATTGGGACGTCATGAGCTATTCTCGATTTGCGGAATACAGAGTAACCTCCCATTTGCAACAGTCTTTCTTTAGAGCAGGTATCTTGCATTGAGCAAATTGGACGACAAACTACTTTTTATTTTCGCAAATAAAAGTGGAACCCAGTATAACCGAAAATATGGTGATATAGGACGAATTTAAGTCCAGGTGAATATGTTTTCTGTCAAGAGCGAAAATAATCAGGGGTGAGATGTTCAGGTATACAGTGTTTTGATTCGTAAACTTGCAAGTTCAGTAGGATTCAATCCGGTCATACATTACACACATGAAGATATTTGGAAACAGTCTTCAAAATACACATGTATATGTACAAATATTATTAACGAAATACCAGTGTTATAGTATTGCAAAAAAAAAAAATCGTCCAAAACAAATGCTTAAGACAATTGTTGCTGTCAATAAGACTCGACATAAAAGCTTACAGGCCTTATATGATACCACTTTTTGTGTCGAACTCTACATCGATTTTAAATTCGAGCTCAACTGTTGACATCTAATTTACAAAAATTATCATCTTGAGCATCTGTTTTTGCCTTTATTACAAAACTATAATTTTGATATTAATGTGTATATAATATGTACGAAGCATAAGTTAACAATAATGTAAACATATTGAAACTTATGTTGACTTATAATTGAACTTTCAGATGACAAATCTTAATTAACTTTTAAATAATATTATATATCATTTTCCGATATGTAGGTCACTGCGTGTATAATTTAAATTTTATTTACATGTCCTGTTAGTATATATCGTAACAGTACTAAGGACGTTACAATAAATTATTTTGAAATGTTAAAACATGTCATTATTAAAACTAAATATTGCGACACATATATAATTGGAAAATTAGTAATTAGATAAAATTAATAAGCATGTCTTTATGTAGACGAACAATTGGATTTCTCTTGAGACGGTGTCATGTTGTAAATTTTGAATTTACTGGGTGGGTGTAAATTTTGTATTTACACCCACTCAGTAATTTCAAAATTTACAACATGACAACGCATGGAAAATCTCTGCTTTGCCTCCAAAGAATGGAGCAATAAGTATGAGGTTGGTAGAAATTTCAAACTTTAACTACGCTTGCCTCTACATTAAAATTCAAATTGAACTTTTTGAAAAATAAAATTATGTATTATGACTTGCCATTGGATGAGTTTTATGAACTGATTGAAACATTGTGTTGAGCTGTGGCCTGCCAAAGTGTGTGGTTGCTTTTAGTCCAGTAAATACACTCCTGCCTCCGGACAACTTCTGAAAGTGCTCCTCGCAAATATACTGAAAACATAAAAACAACTTATTTTGAACGTGGAAGTTATACAGTTTGATCGACAGTGGGTGCTTCCTCTATGGTACCTGACCCCACCTGGATTTTCAGAGGTTTGTGTCCAATTTTTACCTGATTTATATTCTGTTTCAAGAACCTTCTTTCGATTGATAGTCCGGCATCTATGATTTGTATAATACTGTAAACATGGGAGTTTTCGCTCCCGTTTAATTTTCGCTATTGTCGTTTTGAGAGGGTGAATTTAAAATGAAAGCGAAATTTCTAAACTAAATAAATGAAGAACCGGCATACATGCCATCTATGACACTATGGTGATTTAGGGGTGTATCTATTTTCTGTCGTAAAGGCCGAAAATAACCAGAGGCGAACTACACTCTAAATGCATAAGTGTCGTATCTATAGAATGGATTATGTAACTTGTTCATTTTCCGGCGAAATTATAAGTCGTTCCGAAAATTTGATATCATTTTTCCTAATATCTTTTTATTAGTGTCGTCAGTCGTATTAGTGTTTTATAAATATTTCTGTAAAATACATATGTTAGCAAATGGTAAACAGACACATCAATAAAGGTGAATAAGGATGTGAATAATCTAAAAAATTAAGTTAAAATTGAGAGAAATATCGTAAGTTTACATTTTGCACTCTTTGAAATGTTGAGAAGTTATGCATACATCACCAAGCGGTTAAGGAAAATTGTCTTACCAACATCGCAGTGCGAAGATCAAAGTTCTGAAAAAACTGAGTGATGAAGATGTCAATGGATACAAGTCCTTTCTCATCCACATCCTCCACTTCGTGGATAATGTCCAATAGCCATTCAAAATGGCGCTGGCTACCGGTCACCCAAATAAAATAAAGCTGCAGGAGAAATAAAGAAATATAACTCTACCAACACATTTGATGTTAACTATCTCAAAATAAAACAAAATTATGTATATATAATACTATTAATATATAAAAGATAAATATTAGCGTTAATCCCAGGGAAGACCGGAAAACAATATTAAATGCAGGAAAACATGCGGACCTCTGGAAAATTCAGGAGCAGAACCAGTTGCCAGTTAAGCAGCCCCTTCCAATCAGTCGCCGTGGCTATATACCCACAGCTAAATAAATTGCTTCAACAACATTTTGAGTTCAAATTAATTAATGGGATGTTGACGTAATTGACGAAATTGATCAAATGTGTGTGAAATGTTAAATAATATTAAAAAAATCTTTTGTTAAAATCTTTAGACTTAGAAACATTGAAATTCGATACTAAGCGATGTGTAAGGATTTGCAGTTGTTTAAGAAATTCTGAACTTCTCCAAAACCCAAGATAGTCCAACTTATTACAGTGTTAAATCTTAGACGGTTTAGACCTGCTATTTTGTATTTGGCCTTGACTCATACCACTTTCAGACAAACATATACATTTAAAATTCAAGCTCCATAGAGACAATTGTCTTGAGCAATCATTTTGGTTTTTTTCTCCTGACCTGTAACATTGTTATTATGTTTTAATTACCTTTTGACACTTCATTTTATACATGCTTTTAATTGACGCCATATGAACAAAATCCTTTAAGATGGACGCATACGGAGTGACGCCAATTCCTGCTCCGACGAGAACAGAGACCTCGTATTGATACCAGTCCTGTTGTCCGGCGCCATATGGTCCATCCAAATAAAGCTGTAAATGAAATTACAATATAATTGGTGTTTTCGTACTCCAAAGTTCAAGACTTAAAACAATCCATTAGATACATTTTATTAGCGAAACATCAGTTGAAATACTTAGTGTAATATCTGCGATTGAAATTGGATTAAAATCAGGTAAAAATCAGCCAGTAGGTTAACGTACGGAAGGCAATTGGTATACGTTAACATTAAGAAGTCAAAAAGACAAATCTAAATATATGGTAAATGTTGGACAAACAGGGACTCTTAAAACAGATGAACGAGTGAAAAGAACACATCAAAGAAATAATTTTTTGATAAATGTCATTTACCGGTGGGTATGGATTATCTCGATGATTTTCAGGGTCGAACTCATGTCGAATATTCCACGTCCATGGTCCAAGCGCCCTTATGTGTAAACACAACGTGTCTTCGTGAGGTGCTGATGTCAGGGTGAAAGGATGATATTCGTTTTTACCCTGTGAGACACACGCAATCCTTACCCATTGTCCAGATTTGTACACAAAACTGGATGGCCGCTTGAATTCAATAAGAGTGATATCTGGAGGATAAAGAAAAGTATAAAGTACAGAATATAATATGTATGGTGTATATCTACATTTGTATTCATTATGCTTTGCTGACCTACTTATATATCACACAGATTTTTGATATATTTGTTTTATACTACTTTGTACCGAATGAAAGACACAAAACAACTCTTTTGTGCATATATATGGCCAATTAGATGAGAGGGGCATTACCTGTGTTTTACAAAAAAAACAAAAAAACAAAACAAACAAAAAAAAAAACCCCCCCCCCCAAAAAAAAAAAAACCCCCAGATATTTTTCTACTTTTACTTGATTTATAATGACAAATAAGAGTTAAACACAGGCATAAAAAATCGTATATTCCTGTATATTTTGTAACGATAAGGTCAGGTCCAGTGTGGTATTGATATACAATTAGTAAGGCTGAGTTAATAAATTGAAAAAGTGCCAAATGTTGGTTATATTTCACAAATGATCCGATATGCCATGGCGTGTTCAAAATATGAACATTTCATATACAGAGGTAAACTACTCACTGACAAATTATTGACACAGGGATATTGAAAACCGCGCTTGATGTCAACGTTCTGAGAATTTTATGGTCTTGTTTGCGATTTCTTCTCTGTTTCACCAAGTGAAATGTTGAGTTACCTGTTCGATGGCGGTTTTGAGATGTATGTACTAATTGTGAAGATAATTCGTTCCTCACGTATTTCATTTGGATTTGACCGTGGAATCATGACGGATGTGACCGGTCGACAAGGGATTCTTACTCCTCCATGGCACCTGGTCCCGCCTCTTGATTTCCAGAGGTCCATGTTTGTCCATTTTTAACCAGATTTGTACCTAAATCCTGGACATCCTATAGATTTATACTTTGGTATCTGAGATTTTTTTTTTTATATTTCTCAAGCAATTTCCACAAAATATATAGGAATTTACTGATTGTTATGCCTGCTTTTTGTTACTGTATATCAAACTAAGTACAATTTTTTAAGGTAGTTTTAGAGTTTTTTTACGACCTGCCCTGTTTTGTTTTTGTTTTGTTTTGTTTTTTCAGTTGTGCAGTGGCATTTAGTGATGGAGAAGAAACTCGATTACAATGTACAGTAAAACCTGCTTTAGCGGCCACCTGTGTATAAAGACCACCTGGTAATAAAGACTCTTTTTTTACTGTCCCCAATAGTACCATTTATCTACAAATCAACCTTCATATAAAGACCACCTCCCAATAAAGACTAGTTTTGTTGTGTTCCCAAGGGGGTCTTTGTATACAAGTTCCACTGTACATGTATAGTGAATTCCATATTATCTGGCGGTGTGGAGTCTTGTGACTTCTTTTTATCTGGTTTTATGGTGTAGGGCCCTGTTTTCTGATTTGATATTTTTTGCTTTAAAGCTAATGAAATTTGTTTTACTGATCTATATTTTAGAAAAAAACCACTATATTGGTAACAGACTGACCTCGCTTTTTGAAATCGACATCGGATGTCATTTCATCGTTTACCATTTTTCAGGACAAGAACAGTATAAAGACTACATTAAGGGACAACAAACCTGATGGGAGTTTTTCAGCTCTTATAACAGCAATTTCTGTCTTTTTTCTGCTCAGACTTATCATCTTGTCAACAGTAAATAGAATAGCGGGTCCAACGAAGTAGGTGAAGAACATCGGCTTTTGTACAATTGTTGAGGCCCCGTGTAGAATTGTTAATATATACATGATGACGATTAGCTTATGTGTGAACCAGAATCCGTTAAATATGAACCTGCGCGCTGTTTGTGATGCGTAGATGTATACAATACAGATGAGAATCACCAACAACACGCCTGTAAATCCTGAAAAGTAAAATAAATGCGTTGAATTTTAATGCATCGATTGGGAATTTCAAATAATTTTGACATACATTAACTTTGTATGATATACATTATATAAAATTTATATCTGTGTGTGTTTGTGTGTGTATCTTATCTTAGCCATAATTAAACATGTTTTCCCGAATATATATACGCATTAACGCATTATTTCTTGATCGATTATGCATTTTCTGGTTATATATATATATATATATATATATATATATATATATATATATATATATATATATATATATATATAACCTGCTATAGCCGCCACCTCTATATAAGGATTACCTGTTTATAAGGGCCACTATATTGAACCTGTGTATAAGGGTCACCTGCACCTAAAGGCCAATGTTTTTTGGTCCCTTGGGTGGCCCCTATATACAGGTTTTACTGTATTTACACCTACCTGTCATAGTCCCAAAGAACCAAAACATGATATCCGGCTTGTCCTCTGCCCTACAATGAGGAGGGAAATATGATACTTTCAATCATCGATACATACTCATTGTTTGTCAAGATTTGCAAAGCTCATATTATTATTTAATTACTTTGTGATAACGTCAAACCTAATATGAGACAACTCCCATGAAAGAACACTGTAGAGGGATGCTTACTCCTTTATGCGTTTGTATCTGTGATTTTTATATTAGATAAATCCATCTGCTGAGAGACCATCTATCTTGAGAGACCTCATGTCAGTGGCAGGTGATTTCTGAAAACAAACTGTATTGTATATATTTTTAAAAAGATATAGTTTGACGAGTTTCATAAGACCACACTCCCATACACAGTCAAAATTACCTTAATACAACAGAATCAAAAATGCACAAGTGGCTTGTCGGCTGGGTCACGAGATGATAGAAATTGAATCCATATCCGACCACGTGAAGGGCTGAAATACATAAAATGTAAAATTTGAAAATACATACACGTTGATTGTTTGTTTGTTTTTAAAATGGTTTTTATGTCACACTCAATTTTTCTTGCTATATGGTGGCGGCTAGTTATACATGATGAGATAGAGAAAACGATGACAATATAAACAGGAAGAGAACACCGTTTTTCTGTAAATAATCTGAAAATTAATCTTACAAAATCAAGATTCCAGATTAGATTCCACAGGAACTCGAAAACACACTGGATGCAGGTGATATACTACATTTTACATGGTTTAAAGTGCGATGTTCTAACAACGGGGTAACTGAGACCCCATTGTGTACTCTTTTTGTTGGGTTTACAATATAGAAATGGTTTCATTTATCAAAAACAAGAACAACATATACTAGTTTATACATTTAAGAAATATAAAACAATTTCAATGAAATGATATATTAACTCTTTTTTCTGTCTTTCAGAAAAGTAACACAGCCAGTAAAACATAAATGGAACTGCAGAGGATATTAAAACGACAAAAAGGAGAAGAAATCCTCTGACAAAACATACAACATTTGAACAGTATACAAACCGAGATGCCCCTGGCACCATATATTATTAAGGGCGTATCTGCGGATATTTTACCCAAATTTATGGGTATCTATGCAAAAAACATCACAGAAATCACTTTTAATTTTAAAATGTGAAGATTACCTGTGAATAAGAACGCAGTCCATGCGACAACCTTGTGGAATGTGATATGTGAATCAAACGGAATATAGAGATTTAGAAATGTTTCTCTTAGGAATGTAATCAAATTTCGACACACTGTTAAAAGGAGAAGTGAAAAGGTGAAGGACATCGCAGCCGCCGCTCCACGGGTCACACTTATACCGTAACTCATCAATGTTCGCAGTCCACTGTGCTCTCGCTCCACAGTATAATCTGAACATAAATACATGTATATATTCATATAGAAAACAATATCAACAATGAGTAGTCAACAGTCATGGTTTTCCACAACGTTCAACATATAACCAAAACTATAAACAACAAAAATAGGTTTTGGGAATCAAACCATGACAGGAGTTCATATTTCCAAGATTCATTCATCTAGAAATGACACAATAAAATTCGGACAAAATTGTTTCCAAGCATTTTAACCAGAAATTAAAATTATTTTTAATAACATGTCTTTCAATTTAAACATACCCAAAGCGTCTTTTGTTACAATATTCTGTTTCATCTCAGTATGCATAAAGATGTTACAGTAAAGGTTTGTATAATCAGTATTAAAACATGGGTTGTCTCTGGTTTGTAAGGTAAGGCTATTTATACACAATTTGTATTCTATTGATTTCATTTTGCAATATTATAATTAAAATAAGGTATATATTATAAAATATGGAGCTTACAGTAAAACCTTTCTGTAAACAGTATAACTGTCACGCCGAAAAACAGAATGAGATAAAATATATGTTGTCTGTTGTTCTCGATAAAGTGAGCCATTGCCTTTACTCTAGCCTTTACTGGAGAATACTTTTCTCTCACAGCAATGAACCGTGTCCTAGTTTCTGACCCTGTCTGTGACCTTTTGTCTGAACCGTTCTGAGACTTCGAAGAACCGTCATCACTACACAGTGAGGGCAAAGAACCACTCTGTCGCCCTAGTTTTTCTTTCGAGGAGGACAATCGTTTTCTCCCGCCATCGTTACTGAAAATATAATTAATGAGTCTTAAATTTGTATTACCGAAGTTCCACTGTCATTGACTTGTACGTGAATGTACATGGTACAAAGTTAATGACTTCATACTTCTACCATCCGCTAACCGTATTACATAGTTGTACGTACATTTACTGCGTATGTATAATTTCATAGGGATTCTGAAATAATGAAGTTTCGTATTATGACAAAATAAGAATGAAACACATAAAACTATTCAAAGGTATGCTTAGATTTTGAATAGATTGTTAAAAATGTTCATAATTAAAATAAAGGGGTTTACAGTTTGTATCGTTGCTTTTGTTAAAAGCTTTAAAACTCCTTTTCTTCACCAGATTCTTACTGGAGTTAAATGTATGTTTACATATCTATCCACATAATCAATTTCCTATCAGGTTTAACATACCTCTTCCTTCGATCAATGGATGGATAACATTTTCTTTGTCCTGAAAAAACAATACAGAGGATGTTGATAATATAATGAACTGTATTATAATCATAATATCTGATCAAGTTATAATGTAATTGTAAAATATATAAAAATCTCAGATACCAAAGTATAAATCAATAGGATGTCCAGGACATAGATACAAATCCAGTAAAAATGGACAAACACGGACCTCTGGAAACCAAGAGGTGGGATCAGTTGCCATGGAGGAGTAAGCATCCCCTGTCGACCGGTCACACCCGCCGTGAGTCCACAGTCAAGTCCAATGAAACACGTGAGGAGTGTATCCTCGTCACAATTGGTACAGACGTCTCAACAACCACCAACGAAAAGGCAACTCAACATTTCACTTAGTGAAACAGAGTAGTCGCAAACAAGACTATTATACCGACCATAAAATTTGCGGAACGTTGACATTAAACGCGGTTTTCGATATCCCTGTGTCAATAATTTGTCAGTGAGTAGTTTACCTCTGTATATGAAATCTTCATATGTTGTGCACGCCCTGGCATATCGGATCATTTGTGAATATAAACTCCATATGCAGGTGACTGAGCGATATTACTACTTAAATGTGGAAAATTTACGATGGGAAAGCCGAAATCGTCGCGTTTATCGTATAGCTTGGTTGCTAATTTCCGGTCTGTGTTTATATTAAGTAAAATGTCTAAGTATGAAGCGTGTGTACTTGATTCTGTTGTATCTTTAATTTCGCTGCGATATATCGCATTGACATATGTATGAAAATTGTCATTATTAATTGACAAAACGTCGTCGTTGCCCATACTATTTGGACTCTTTCCACACTTATTTTATTTACATTTACATGTATTTGACTGTGGACTCGCGGTAACTGTAACCAGTCAAAAGAGGATGCTAGTTCATCCAAGACACCTGATCCCTCCTCTGGGGTTATAGAGGTTTGTGCTTTTCCAATTTTTACGATATTTTATATTGTTTACGTCATTTTGTTGTGAAATAAAATCAGGAAAAATATAGTGTACACCAATACGATGAAGCGAATCCCGCCTCTGGGTTTTTAAAGGTTCGTGCTTTTCCAATGTTCATGATATTATATATTGTTTACATCATTTTTTGTAAAATAAAATAAGGAAAAATTTAGTATACACCAACAAAATGAAGCGAATACCTTTCCAGTCTAATCCGGCATTCCAAATCTTGTCCATTTGCGGCGAGAGTATCTGGCAGAAATCTTCAAATTTGATTTGTGTTTCATCATTCAAACCATTTTCTTGACATATTGATGCAACTAGTTCATTTACATCTTCCTTGTTCAAATTACTGTTGGCCATGTCTAATAGGGAACTAGAAAATAAACAATGGACACCCATTTATGGTGTCGAATTAATACAGCCACAAATTTTGTATTATTACAGGAATACTGAGGTATAAAGAAACAGGTTATTTAGTAAATTCTTGTACTCTGTTTATGCTGTTCAACTCAACTATCAACGCTTATTTCCTTAGTTGTTACACATTGATCATGTTGTTTAAACCAAGATCAAGATTATTGTCCATCCGTTCGATTTTTTGTCTTGTAAATTCAGTGATAATTTGGAATCTGTTGTTAGGACAGAAAATGTTGAAGATGTACTTAAAACGTTAACATAGCTGGAGCTAGAATATCTGATTGATGATTGAAGATAGGTCTGGTGGAGGTGAATCATGAAACAGTCATTTAAAGAATGAACGCTTGTCAGAGTGCAGCTATTGTCAATATGGATGCCGTGTGGGTGACAGATAAATAGAATGGCGCCCGCTAGGACATATTGACAATACATGCACTCTGACAAAGTGTTCATTCGTTTTATTTACATATCATAGCTTTCAAATTGAAAAAATGAATAATGGAATCGAATACCCCGCCTTATACATTATCGGTCTCATTACGACGGAACAGCGAAGTTCATGAAAGAGCAGTAAAGTATATAGTTTTTTTTAATGAAATATGTCTTGGTGTAACGTCATGAGAAATACAAATATACCTGAACATATTAGTTAAATCCGACTTTTGTAAGAAACCATTGCCCTCTACGTCAAACATTCCAAATAGAAGCTCCAGTTTCTCATGGCATGAACCTGAAATTGTATGTATTTGTAAACGTGAATACATTTATTTACGCGTTATCGTTGGACCTTTTCTTTCTCAGCAAAACGAGACTGTCCATTAGTCTTAAGTTAAGTGAATTTTAACAATTGGAAAAGTAATCGATAAGTTGTGATGTGTTTATGTAAATGATCATATATATATATATATATATATATATATATATATATATATATATATACTATATATATATATATATATATATATATATATATATATATATTCTATTTTTCACAGATTTTGATATACTATATACTTCTTATGACAGAAAACATTCACTCCATCTTAACTTAGCCTTAGATCATGCATGTCCGTCCTTCAATCACTTAACTTAATATTTTCGCTTTCATTTCAAATTCATCCTCTCATCTAAGGGCGAAAACTGCGAACATTTCCAAGCATATAGTAACAATCGTTATTCGCACATCGCAGCTTTTTGGTATTTACATAAGAGTTGAAACAGTTATCTTGTGATTGATCGAGAGCCGGCCTGGCTCAGTCGGTAGCGCGCTCGACTCTTGATCGTGAGGTCGAGAGTTCGAGTCCAGACCGCGGCAGGTTGTTTTCCTGTCCTTCGGATGAGACAGTAAAAACCGAGGTCCCGTGTCACAGTAGGTGTTGGCACGTTAAAGAACCCTCACTGCTCAATGGCCGTAAGTGCCAAGTATAGGCCAAAATTTGAAGCTCTTCACCGGCATTTGGTGATGTCTCCATATGAGTGAAATATTTTTGAGTGGGACGTTAAACAACAATAAACAAAAAAAAGTAAAAAAGGACGTAGAACTGATTTACCTTTGGAAAACAAAACAACAGCATGTAGAAACTCCCGGAAAGTTATGTATCCGTTTTGATCTGTGTCCAACATACTAAACATATTCTCCACAAAGTCTGAATTTTGTTTTACGGCAAGTGCTTGTGCAAATTCTTCCTGCAAATAAGTTAATGAATCGATTATCATTATCATCATCGGCTGTGGTTTGGAACTATTATGATGTTTGAATGAAGAAAATTAGGATGTTTAACTAAAATATGTGGACAAATGATATGTAAGAAGAAAATTGTGAAACTTTTCAAAGGTTTTGTACGACGTACCACAGCATTGCAGCGGATTGGAACATATTTGCCTTCCTTTGTCAACCAGGGCCAGAAGTCACCAAATTAACTCAGCACTAAAGGTCAACTAACTGTTCATGATTTTAAGGTAAAACACCAAAAAATATTCTGAAACTGGACATGTTTGTACACGTATAAGTACAAAATGATAAAGAATATTGCTTATTTGAATAAAATCTGATGTTTCCTAATTTTTAGTACCTGGTATTTCGGTACCAGTCGGCGTTTACAATCATTCTAATTTTTTTCTCCCAGAACTAGCCATCTATTTAATATTGAATTTCAACCGATGAAATCTTTTCCGCAGAAACGATCGTCTTGAACATTTTTTGGCAATTTCTTTTACAAAAGTATGTTTTTTATATCATGTTTATATCTAACTGGGGAAATTTGCTAGTGAATGATGGTTCTGGATATTTGTTTCTTAGATCAATATTCAAAGAGGCATTAGGTATGCTTTCTATAAAACATTGTCTTCATGTCTACTACTAAGATTGATGTACAAGAACAAAAAGAAGATACACACAGATATATTTTCTTAAATCCTTATATAAGTTTGAAATTTGCTTGAGAAAAAGTTTGGCAATTATTAGTTTGCAAATGATAATTTCGATCTTACTATTTGTAAATGCATACGGCACTGTACATGACCTTATTTTTACAAAAAAAAATAAATAGGAATATAAGATTTTGTATGTTTGTGTACATCTTTTATTTGTTATTGTACATTTATCTAAATAGTTAAAAACTAGCTAATGCCCATTTAAATGAGGTAGGTATATTATTGTAGAATTTTTACTGTGAAATACAGTCATAACTAATGGTTATAAATCTACCTCACGCTGGACTATACCTTAGAAAGTTCAATGTCCAGGGTCTCTTTTGTGTTCTGTTCCTCAATCTCTTCGGCATCTAGACCGGGATCATAATCCATTTGGAAGGCCTGTGAAACATATGAGATATGTAAACGTACAAACTGTAAAACAGACGACGTATGACGGATGTATAATATATTTGAACAAATGAGTTGCCATACATGTAAACCAGACTTAAATGACAATATTTTATAATCGACTAATTCACAATTATTTTTAATATCGTATTTGTATTATTACAGTTCTAATTATTTAGTTAATGTTAGTTAAAGGCATATAAGCGGTTATATTGATTAAAACATGTCCCGCGATTAGACCAAATATTTATTAAAAAAAGGCTAAAACGATATATTGCTGTAGATAAGTTTAAAATATGCATACATTGCTTCAATGAATGAAATGCGCCAACGATTGACATTCCTGCCATTCATGAAAGAATACAAATGTTAACTCGCTCATTATTCACATTCGGTTTCTTTTCACAAATTACGATATTATGAGTTTTTGTAACCCGAGAATTTTAAACATTTTATTTGTTTAAAACGTTAAATAATAGTAAAATAAAAAAAAATCTTTTTGACAGCTTGTATGCCTTTAAGCATTAATTAATTCCGTCCAGGTAGCCGCATGTATTACGATTTTGCATGCAACAGCAATTAGGTATATTGTACTTAGTACTTATGCAAGGTCGACATGACGCAATAGTATTATTAGTCTGGACGTAGATATATGCCGAATAATGAACTGTCTATTTAACTGGTTAATATTTAGCATATTACAATATTATAATATACAGAATTCTTGTTGAATTACGACAAAGATTTCAAATAATCTCCTGTAAATATTTATTTAAGCATTGTATGTTACAGTAAAACCTGCTTTAACGACCATCTGTGTATAAAGACCTCCTTTTGCTGTCCCTATGTGTAAAGTGTGTGTACAAATCAACCTCTATATAAATACTCCCTCTCTATAAAGACTGGTTTAGTTTTGTCCTTAAGCGGGTCTTTATATACAGATTTTAATATATATGTAATAGAAATAATCTATATACTTTGGAAAACACAGTTTTGAAGAACTTTTCTAGACGAGCATTCCGTCTGTCTTGAGTAAAAGCTTTCATGTATATGGTCTTCAGTTTGACCTCGTGAACGGTACATGCAATGTGATTCGCCTCCAGTGATTGGATCAAATCAGATTCAAATTTTTGTCTGTCGTTGTATGTACCAAATTGAAGAACCTGGAAAGATATTAACATTACATTCTGATTATATAAAAACACGTGTTTGTTTATAATTATTAACAGAAGTTTATTGTGGTTTATTGTTGTATAGTTATTAACAGAAGTTAATTGCCATTGGTTAGTATTAAAAGTACTCTTACCTGTTTAACAGGAATTTAATTTAGCATGCTTTCCACTCATATGAAGACTTTTCGTTGTTGCATTTAAAATTACTTTCTCTCCCATTGTTATCATTATCATTATTATTGTATATTCCAAGTCGAATTACGTGTGAAAAGTATGGAATATTGAGTTAATGTATTTTGCTTTGTTTGTTACCGAACACAGCAAGGATTTTAAATTTTGCATGTGTATAGATAATGCTGTTTTACGAAATAAATCATTATGTTTTCTTTTATTCATATTCTTACATATCTATTGTAGAAACAAGTAATTCATCAAGCAGAAAAGTCGCCGTTTTTGATTGTCATTGTAACATAACGTCTAATACATATATAGGCGAACTAGCGCTTCCTTCACTCTATATGTTGTTTGATATTATTGTTAATAATTTATAGTCGTTCGAGTCTGAACGGATAAGAATATAATATGTATTTCTGTTGCTTAGTAGTTTCCAATAATGTATATCTCTTTCTTTTGTTACTGTAAATCTGGAAATTTTCGGTGGCCTTTATTTTCGTGAAACCAAAAAAAAAAATCTAAATTTGTTCGCAAGAAGGTATTTTCGCAATTTTGAATGCCTCTCACTTCATACTATTATCCTACTTCATTATGCGATGATTTTATTTTCACACGCTCAAGCTCTCGCAAAATTATGTGTAAATAAAATTCTCGCGAATACAACCGGATTTACAGCAACTGTAATAGGAAAAGTCATGAATGAAAAACCTCCAGGATAATGCTATTGGGCAGATTATCTTATTAATCTGCCTTTTAATTACATATTAAACTGATGTTGTGATGAGGGACTATGTTGCCGAGTTGTTAGAGCATCGCACGATAAACCAAGACGTCTTTTACCTCTAGAAAAAGTCAGGACCTACTATGATTATATGAGGAAGCTTGCATTTTACATGCGGAAGACCTTTGGCCTTTTCCCAAGGTGTTTTATAATTTGGTTTTATTCTCCACCATTAAACCCGTATAAATGTCAGACTGTTGATTATGACCTAAATATCACTATAACACACAAAACAAATGTATTGATGTTCTTGACCTTAAAAAAGTGAATAACTCATCAAAATTACTTGTAATAAAACAGAGACAAAGGTTTTAGAATTCAACTTACAATGTCATATTCCTTAGGTACTTTCACCATCAGCGTATTTTTCCTCTTGTTGACAGCAACAAAGACATCGACTGTATCTTGGTTAACTAGGATGACAGTACGTAGGTGTCGTCCCGTAGAGCTGGATATATCCATTTGACATCTTGTCTTCATTTTAATAATGACTGGACGTTGTTCAATCTTTTCACCTGTCCACTCGTATGCTAGATACTGGGTTATTTTGTCTGCATATTACATAATGTCAAGTGTAAAGATATGTCATGTTTTGTCTTCAAGGTCATGAAGATATTACAACAGTACATGCAATTGTAAATAATGAAGAACTGTCAGAAAATTGACGAAATGACATACATGTATATCATACTCTACTTTGGGTACCATTCTCAATGTATACTTTAAACTCTTTTTATGAGCATATCATAACTGTTCTGGAAGTAAATGAAAGCAATACTAGGTCTCCTATTCAAACACATCCAGTAGTTTAGAAAACATCTATATGATAATAAAAGATAAGATAAAATTAAGTTTTAGTTCTGAGATAATTTGCTGATTTAGGACCCAGAATATCATAGTGTATGTGCTGAAGGTTCATATAGATCACGTTAACAATATATACACTATATGATATTATACCTGCTGTGTTGTCATTGCTGAAGTTTGTAATTGTCTTTGTCTGTCGCTTTTTCACCTCTTTCTCATGCTTCCATTGTCTACACCTGGCCGCAACATACGCAGTGATTATGCAAACTGAAGGAAAACATAGCACGTGTAAGTATAAGAAGCAATGCCTCGGTCATAAAGCACGTGTCCTAGCCAAATATACAATGAAAGAAGATGATTTAGGAAAACATTGCGGTACAATCCTAACTTAATACTTGAATTTACCATTTTCGGGAACATCTTCTATTTTTAGGACACTATTTGGCTTTAGATAACAATGACGACAAATAACTTTAAAAATTAAGAAAATTAGTTTTCACTTTTTCTTATTGTTGAAGAATACTGTTGTCTATGCCATTTGAATGGAATATGGTAAACTGATATTGACAGTATCGTGTTGTCATTTGCAATGACGTATTTACAGTACAGTATTTAATATATGATCTGTCACGTAAGTGTTAGAAATAAACACTTTCAAGATAACTGCAGTCATGGGACATTCAACAGCAAATTGATACAGATACCCACAGAAGAGTAACACCGTGAGAGTAACTAAATGTTTTTTATGTCATTCTCCGAGTATCCATCCAAATGTACAGTTCTGCGTTAATTGTGGATTAAAAGTATAATACGAAGAAGCTGTAGAGTTCCACACATGAAAACAGGCAATAACTAGCACAAGGCTGGGGAAGAGAGCAGACATAGCTACACTATAGATACACTACAATGTGATGACTATAAGACAAAATATATGTTACCAAAGGGAACGAATCCGAAACAGATCCATATAACAATAAACGCCACCTCACTGCCAGCAAAATAATCAAACCCTTGATGTCCCTCACAGGCCTCAAGATCATCTCCATTGAGGTATACTGAATTACATCTACTGGCTAAAATCGAGAAAAAAAATGGCATCAAAATTTTAATCACTGTTCATGTATTTACCGTGTGTTGTAAATGTACACGTCTATATGCTGTAAAAATTAATTTGATAATGTGTAATGCATGATCCGCGAGACACAATTTGTCGCGCACTTAAGAGCTCTTGTACAATACGTTTATATGCAAACACATACATGTGGATATAAGTGAAATACATTATATATATATATATATATATATATATATATATATATATATATATATATATATATATATATATATATATCATTAAAACTTTATCATATCAGGAAAGAATGTTTTTAAAACTCAGGGTAATTCAAATACTCATACAGTATGTAAATTCTTCGTCAGTAAACACATGATAAAGTAATTGAATACATTTGTATTTTTAAATAGCTTGCAAAACAACTGTAGCTGAGCCTCTTTATAAATTTAAGTCTACAAAACGTTATTATTATTATTAACAATTCAAGCGTTTGTGGGAATACTGCGATGGTGACTGGAATATAGAGATATTTATACCATTTGACAATGTGAAAACATCATCCTGCAGATCGGATGAGTCCAATATCCCTGTGTTCCTGATAATGTCCGACAATTGTATCCGCTTTATTTCTTCTATTTCCGTTTTTGTGAATAATCTACAAAATATCAACAAAATTTAAGACGATTGTCTTCTTTCTTAGCATAAAACAAATTTACATCGAATATCTTGCCGTTAAGGAAGTTTAATTTCATATTCGATTTGAATAAGGTCCTGTAAAATATAACTTTAATTTTGATCGCCCACATTTTATCGAGTTCTGTTTATTTATAACACGTTCATAATCCCTTCCCACTATCACTGCTTCTTACGGCTAGATTTACAAACATATCACAATAATCAGTTAACGTAGAGTTGGGGTTATTTTCATAAAATACATTTCTAAATATATAAACCAGGGAGCGTGAGGTGAAATGAAAACACACTGATCAAAGAAACAGGAAATGACGACTATTGGAACGAACAAATAAAAACAAACAACTACAGAAACGAACAAATAAAAAAAAAATAAAAATAATGAAACACCGACAAAAGAACAAACTTAAATAAAAGATAAATTTATAACACAAAACAAACAACAATAAATTAACATACAAAACATAACCATAAACATACCCTGAATTTTCATTTTCAAACCAAAATTTGTCTCCATCTCGGATTCTGTAAAACTGATCTAATAAGATAGCAGTAAATAAAGGACCTGGTTTTCCGTCGGTTTCAAGCATACCTCCAACAAAAACATCCAAACAATCCAGTCGTTTATAAACTGATCTCACTTTATCAAAAATCTGTAATACACATAAAATTATAACGATTTCATTCTATCATAATATATTTAGGTATGAAAACATTCCGGAAATCGTGATCAATCAATCAATGTCTGTCTGTCTTTATTTCTTTCTATCTGTCTCCCTGTCTGTCTGTCTATCTATCTATCTATCTATCTATCTATCTAGCATTCTATTAACCAAATGCAAAGGATTTTTAATATTGATTATAAACTTAATGTTTAGTTAATGGGACAATTACCATTTCCTTATATCGCTGGAGAAAATTTGTTACAGAGTTAAAGAAAAATACAAAGATGTGCAGATTTGTAATTAGAAACTTTATGTAAATATCACAAATACAGAAACAATGTGTACGAAGTGATAAGGCAATAGACAATTGTGAAAATACAATTAGTATTAAACAATCTCGACAACTATAAGATTAAAGCATTCCGTTCGTACAGTCATATAAATAGTGCTACTGATAATACTCCTTAAATAAACAATATGTTAAAGCAATCAGATATCAACATATTAACGTCAGAAGGGTTCAGTAGATAATATTACAGATAATACAATGTTCTGGTGAACATTCCTCATACACAGACCTCTGAAAAGTCAGAGGTGTGATCAGATATCACATAGGAGTAAGTGTTTACTGTTGACCAGTCACAACTGCCGCGAGTCCACAGTCAAACAGGATTATACTTACCTCTGGATTTGTTGTTGATAACGTGGGGTTTATTTCCTCCCAAGTTGTCACAGGTTTTAGCCCCATCTGCTGGCGAACAGTATTATAGTCTGGGAGACCATAGTCCCGACCCCGCATAATAGTTAAAGAAACGTAGTCATGTTTTGAATAATGAAGTGGCCCAAAGTATTTACCTGAAATTTTAATAATTTTGAAAATCAATGTACCTGCAAATTTAACATGATATTATAGGGATAAGATTAAAAAAAAACCATTTATTTATTTTTAAACGCTAGCTGGTAATATAGTTTACATTTTATTTAACTTCTTATTTGTCTTTCACCAACATAATTTGACGAAGCGTAAAAACGATTAATAGTTATTGTAAATATCCCAAAGAAAAAGAATCTATTAAAATTTATGTTTGTTTCAGCCTGAGTAATTAGAATAGGGACGATATCAGGTCCAGAAGTCATCAAGGTTACGTTATATTCAGGCTCACTTTATCCTGTCAGTTGATTGTTAAACATCTCTATAATACTGATTTGGAAACATCAATACAGGTGACTCTCAGTGGCTCGAACGTCGAACCCTCGAAGTTTCGTACAGGTCCCGATTTTTTTCCTTCAGAAATTAAGTAAATTAACTCTCGACATCTCCAATGTCGAAATCCCTAAGTTCCTGAAACCCTTAAGTCGACTCAAAGACCCGATTTGTATATTCTTTTATACTTGAATCTCGAAACCTGGAAGTTCGAGTAATTATCGGTGAATTCATAACAAGTAAATGGCGTAATCTAGAACGACCCCGGGATCCTTACCTGGAATATTTAAAAAAAAGGAGTTTTGATAACCGGGTGACAAGTTGGCCCTGACCTAACCTAAATGTGGTTTTTAATTACTTAAGATAAATGCAAACAATAATTGTATGAAGACGCATAATAGACTACGATGTCGAGTACATGATAGTAACAAGTGTCACAGCCAAGTGGTATTTTAACTTTTAGATCAAGCGGTACTGCAGTTACTACAACATCATACCTTATATATCGACAACTGTCTATATCATAATCGGATATATGATACAAATAACGTTTTTATGCTTGAAAACTAGGTACAGGGATTTTTTATTACAAAATTCATGCTAATTACAAAAAGAAAAAAAACCAACATCGGTCGAAATGTCGATTTCCGGAGCTCTCGAAACCTCAAACTATTGAAGTTTTGCGGTGGTTCTGTGGACTTCGAGGTATCGAGAGTTACCTGTATTTTCATTTGAATGGTGGATCAAACGCTGTATTCAAAAGACCTTGAGAATGGTGATAAAAATTTTGGTAAATGCTAATTTAAAATTTTTCCAATTTTCTGCAATCGAGCAATCGTTTTTCTTATTATCAATAATTACACAATGCCATAAAATACAACAGCATTCAGTTGCAGTATTCACTTTGTGTGTTTTCAGCTTTAAATCATAGAAAGTTAGTTGAGCTCGTTGTGATGATTTCGGAGAATTTTTAAAATTTTAACATCCAACCACGTACTTTGAAAATCTTCCACAACATACATATCTTCTTGTTCTCCTTGCTGGTTGATAAGACCACGTATGATATCGCTGAATCCATTTTCTTTTTCTTGAATTATATCCTGAGTCAAATTGAAATATATACATGAAATACGTTTAATCAAATATATTGCCTTATACATATATGTATAACACAAATATCACCACAACATTGTAGATGGCCAGGTGGTTAGGGTGTCGAGCATGGGGGGGCCAGGCGATAGGAGCCGTAGGTCGAGAGTTCGAGCCTCAGCAGGGGCATGGTTAGTTTATATTAACCTTGTTTTTTCTGTATTTGTGCTATATATATATATATATATATATATATATATATATATATATATATATATATATATACTAAAGTATTAATGGTTAGAAGGTACAAAATAAGTATGTTAAAACCACGGCTTTGCTGAAACACTAGAGGGTCAAATTATGGTAAGAATCAGTGATGAAATGGTAATGAGAGAGAGAGAGAGAGAGAGAGAGAGAGAGAGAGAGAGAGAGAGAGAGAGAGAGAGAGAGAGAGAGAGAGAGAGAGAGAGAGAGAGAGAGAGAGAGAGAGATGCATGCACTAAATAAATATCATAGATACCAAAGTATAAATCTTAAGAGTGTTCAGGTGAAAATTGGACAAACACGGACCTCTGAAAATCCATGGTGGTGTCATCGTGGTAAAACCACGGTCCAGAATCGCGAGTAAATGGTGCTCGCATTGGTCCACCAATCAGATACATTGTTCAATTGAGGACGTCATTACTGTTCTAATACAATGAATAAGTTGTTGAAAAGCCTCCATTTGATTTGTGGACCAGTGCGAACACCATTTACTCGCATTGACTCATGCCTTATGATTACTATTCATGAGCTACGAGAGATTTCAGTCGCATGGAACCACGGGTAGGAAGGAGCATACGGATTCCAGACCGTGGTTTTACGACGATATGGGGAAGTAACCATACCCTGTTGACCAGTCACATCTGTCGTGAGTTCAGCGATAATTTCATAATCAGTGAAGATGATTCAACAACCGCTATTGATCACGCTACTGTTCACGCTATTGAACACGCTACTATTCACGCATTTTAATATTTCACTCAGTGAAACACTGTATTTGGAAACAAGTTCATTATACCGACGGTTAAATATATAATATCATTTCAACATATTGAACAAATCTTATTTGATTGTAATTTTGACTAGTGATCAGTTGTTGTTGTTGTATTGTTGTTTAACGTCCCACTCAAAAATCTTTCCCCCCATATGGAGACTTCACCGAATGCCGGAAAAGGGCTGCAAATTTTGGCCTATGCTCGACACTTACGGCCATTGAGCAGTAGGGGTTTCTTAACATGCCGATACCTACCGTGACACGGGACCTCGGTTTTTACTGTCTCGTCCGAAGGACAGGGTCATTTTTAGGTAATAAGCCATTTGTTTAAAAATATACCCTTTATTATTTGAAGTGTCCATTCATTGTTTATGAGCATACATGTAATTTGTTTTCATTGAAAAACTAAGTAGATATAGTCTTAACGGAATCATACATACAAAATCTGAAAGATATCTTTCACAGGAAAAGCCAGCCGCCTCAGCCGAGGCACGAACCCATCAGTGATCAGTATACGACCTACTGAACTGTGTGTGAGATTCCGTTTGACATGAATTATTCGTAAGCTTACCTGAGATCGGAAGAATGAATTGCACAGGCGGATAGCGTCTTTATCACAGTGGTATCTCCTTCAATATAAAACATTGTCTTTGCATTCAATAACTTAAATTACATTTACTAACATGCATAGATACCTAAGATTTAACAGTATTAAAGTTCTTAAGAATATCAAATGATATCTGATCTGGAAGATCTGGCTCTGGGTTTAGCTGTCACAGAACAGTTTGCATGGAATAGTCATTAGGCTATAATAATAATTTATAATAATAGTTTATAAGAATAAGCAATACCAGAGTACTAACTGTAGGGAGTCCACAGACAAATGGTAAGATCAAGTTAAGACGGAATGGACTGCCATTGACAAAATATCTTACGTAATTCTCCATATCTTTGTCTATGTTGTCTTAATGTTTTGGATCAAACATATGATTATATGATATTAGATCAATCGTTTCCATGGAAACATTTGCGATGAGTGTAGCATACTAACAGAGGAAGCTGACTCCTTCAGGCCACCTGGTTCCATCCCGTTTGTGTTCTCCATATTGAAACCATTATTATATAAAATTTGTTGTATTCTATTGGATTTGGTACATCTTCATTTATATTAGATCAATCCAAAATATATTACTAATTGAAATAATTTATTCTATAGCTAATCTATCATTCTCCTGGTTTTAATCTAAGTCTGAAAATCACCGATGATGAAGTATTGACCAAAAGGTTCAAGAGACAGAATACAAATGTCCTGAAACTTGGACAAACACGGAACTCTGAAAATCCAGGGGTGGGATCAGGTGCCATAGAGGTATAAACATCACCTGGCCATTGGTCACATGCGCCGTGAGTCCATGACCAATTTCAAATGAAAAGCAGTGAGTAAAAAATCATTCTCACATACGGTATAGATGATTCAACAATTACTGGTTTTAATCTAAACTTACATTTGAAGAATTCCCGAGGGAATAAGTGTCATTATATATCTTATAGCTGTTGCATCAAATATGGCCGATATGCTGGGTTCAACACTGGATTTGTAACCTAAAATAGACACATTATTACAGAAAATTACAGAAAATATTACAATGTTTGAAAAAAATATCAACTTCTGATTCTAAATATTCTTCATCAAATACCAATGCTTATGTCACGAAAGAAATAAAAATAAAACTTTAATATATTTGATAAAAAGGCTACCTTCGACTGTTTTACAAACATTGACAGGGCATTGACGATTTACCGGTCCATTCTACTCTAATGATTTATACATTTGTTTTGTATAAATTAAATTACATACCTTCATATGGTTTAGGCTTCGCATCGACGAGCTTCGGCAGCCATTCATACATTATGATATTCTGTAAGCAAAAATCTAATTTTTTATTGAGTAGATGAAATAATAATACTATATGAAATTGTAAATTAAGAAATAATGTATCTATTTTTACGAAAACAAATTTTGTTTACATATGTAGTAAAATTACTATTGTTCATTTTGTATGAGTGTTAATATACGGAATTATTTATAAGTATAGTCAAATGCAATAACATGGCGGGGTGGAGTCCCATGAACACTTTCTTGAACTGGACGAGTTTAAATTTTTAGAAAAAAGCATAATGAGTAAAATTAATAATGCATTTAATTACAAAGTTAATTATTGCTAATTGTGCCAATATACCTAAGTGAGTATCCAGTGAGGAATAAACCTTTTTTCCCATGAAGCTTGTCCCAAATATTATAAACATAATACCAAAGTTATAATGCTCAAGACGATCATTTCTGTCAATTAGACTTCATCAGTTGAGCTCCAATTTAAAATGTATGTGTATTTTCTAAAGCGAAAGTGGTATCATACAAGGCCAAATAATAAATCTATAGGTATAGCCGAAATCCGTCTAAGAGTAACCACTGTAACCCTAACCCTAACCCATACCCTTCTAACCGAAATGTGAGTATAGGAAAGATATGATAAAAACAGTTACTCCGCCCGCCATGGTATGTGATTCCGATTATAAATACTGTATAAAATCAAATTAACTAAAATGTATTGGATATTCCGATACTTTTGTGATATCCTGACCATCAATGTTAATTAATAATTATTAGCATGTCTACACTACCTGTAAGGATGCTATCATCCATTTTCTGGTTTTGAAAAAAATTTCGACAGATGTTTGATTTCGAAAATCGTTCTCAAATTTGGCTGCCAAGTAGTTGTGATAACGGAAGAACAGTAAACTTAGAGATAAAAGGCCAGGGTTTTCATGTACGTGTGGATCACCAAGCTCTGTGAACGATAAAATAGTCACTTTAGGTAATGTTAAGTTTCTTTTAGATAATTAAGCAACTCCAATGTAAACAAATTTGGAATACAAATATCACAGATACCAAAGTATCAATTGACAGATAATATATAAATCAGCTGAAAATTGAAGAAACACGCAACTCTGAAAATTCAGAAGTGGGATCAGGTCGCATGGAGGAGTAAGACTCTCCATGTCACAGGTCACACCTGCCGTGAGTCCATCGTTAAATTCAAATGAAATAATTGAGGAATGAATCCTCGCCATTAAGACGATTCAACAATCAATATCAAACTTGCAATTCAAAATGAGACAACACAAAAACAAACCTCCCAACACCCCCCCCCTAAAAATGAAAAAAAAAACCCAAAAACACACACACACACACAAACAAAAACAAAAAAGAAAAAAAGAAAGGAAACCCATTCTCCGTAGGCAAACTACTTTAGTAGGTGTAAATATACAACAAAAATGAATGTATAGACAAATAAGTAAATGATTAGAAATAGGAGATACCATCTGTTTAACTGGATAATAATAACAACAACAACAACAACAACAACAATAATAATAATAATAATAATAATAATAATAATAATAATAATCATTATTATTAAAATGACAACTATATCATAATATTTAGATCATGCCTTCGAATGAACAGATTGTAAGGAATCGAACCTTTTACATAAAATATGCAATTCTCGTGAGTGAATATATATAGGATTTCATGTTAATACTTACTCCATAATTTTTGTGGACTTCTCAGTTGTTGGTCAGATGTTGGGTAAAGCAGATATGGTAACCTAATATCATTTAGTTCTGGGAATTTTCCCCAGTTATCTTTCGAGGCCAACCGTGCTGAACCTTCTTTGCGGAGATAACTAGCACGTACAGCACTGGTTCCGTAAACATAGCTGCCGTCGATGAAACTACTGGCATCATTTATCTGAAGTAAAACATTAGAGGTAAATAACTATAGTCAAACCCACTTATACTGAACCCTGTTACACTGATCTTTGACTAAAATATTGTTTATTGTCGGCTCAAATGTCTGCTGTATCATTATACAAATTTCCCGGATATTCTGAGCAAGTTTATTGTGAAATCCCAGTTTTGAAATGCAGATTTCATTCACCGAAAGTGTATTTTGTCTTTTAATGAAAAATTGCATGCTTCTGATGTCTACCCATATCTCATGCTCAAAAGGTGTTCTAAACATATAACTGAATAGTTGAGTGAATACTCCGTTTCCGAGTTCTGTAGACAGATCCCTCTCTGTCATGTGACTTTCATCACCAAATGACCATAGTCTAGGCATATTTTGGACAAAATGGTGGGTACATACAGAGGTCCCCATAACAGATGATAAATAACAAAAGTTAGGATTAATATAAAAGTTCTCACATTAAAATATTTAATTCTCAATCTACTATTTCCTAAAATATATTGACCACAAACCATATGATGAGGCAGAACTTATTATGGAGGATTGGATGTCGTATCATAGAAATACGCTCCAGTCGTATGTTCATTCTTTATATCGGGAAACGCTTGTAAATGACATGTCATCCTTCAACGGATATTTACTTCGCTTATTTTCTTTCTGGAATCCGATTTACACCATTGCATCAAGCATCAACACTTTCGTTTTAAGTTTGTATGATACATCTCGCTGGCTACGTTTACTTCGTATTTCCAGCGATAAAAGTGCTCAGAATTTATTAACAGACATATGATCAGTGCATTGTATTTTCAGAACAGTTCCGGATCACGGGAACGACGTATTAGATCACTTGAATAAATAAACATTAGTTTAAACAATTACTTACGATAAACACAGGCGGGAAATTGGCAGCTAAGCTATACAACAAACGCGTATCTATATCCTGGACATTCTTAAGATTTATATTTTGGTATCTGAGACGTTTTATATTCCTTGTGGTTGATGCATTTATTTTTATAATAGCTAATAGTGTACTTCTAGTCTCACTATTAGAAAGGTTAGAAATGTCTACTGCAAACACAAGACAATTGAGAAAAATTAAGAACTTTGTAAAGTTTTTGAAAAAAACTAATTCGGGTTCGACTGATTAGTTAAATTAGTTAGTTATTACCATTAAAAATAATAGATATATACATTGTAGATGGATAGTTTGGTCCGCAGACAAACAGAATTCATGGAATGGTCATTGGTGAATAAAACTGATGAACCTGTTTTGTATAATATTGATGACTAGAATATACTTTTAAATATAAAAAATAATAAAATCAATTTTTCAATGGCTTGTGATAGGAAAAATATAGAGGAAAACATACGTAATTCAACACATAGCAATTTAACACCCTAGGTCTACTTCTACAATAACTTGGCAGAATTGTATATCTAAATTTTTATTACTTAATTTTGTGTAACTGAAAATTTTAAGATTTTAAGATTTTAGTCACATCACATACAAAATAGCTTCACGCCTACTGTATTTGGTATATGCTCTTTCTGATACATTATTAATTAATTTAATTTGTTTGTCAGAATATGTTAAGCCGCAAGAGGTGTATTGACATTCCAAGATTAACAAATCAGGGTGTTTAAGTGTAAAATATCACCGATAGCTGATGTTATGTCATATTAAAGTACCTTCTTTGTGATCAAACAGGAAGATTTGTCATATTTTATTTACGTAGACCCGATGACCGATAATCCGGCATTCTCAATGATCAAACTTAAGATACACCGGGGAAGTAAACCTGTACTTCTCTAAGCCGACGTGATAAATATAACATATTTTCTGACTATTACCTCGCGTGCAGGGTTACAACAGTTTTAGGTTAATACTGGATTTTGTCTAAACCTCTGGCCGAAATTTCAGTCAATTAGAAATTAGTAAGCATTTTATTGACATGACAACACATTTTAATTTCATTATGATTTCATAAATGTATTTACCTGTCGTCTTGGAGCATTAGGTGATTGTCCAGTATCTGTATTGTACTTAATTCTTTCATACGGCATGGACTGACCCCCTAGACAATTGGGATCAAATTCTCTATCACATTTTGGAACCGGTATTGTTAACAGCTCTGCTGGGCAAGATATCGCATCAGTGCTCGTTATTTCATACTGGACAAGTTGTGCTGCAACAAATATTTAAACTGTTAATTTAACTTTAAATATCTCATTTAGTTGAGAAAAAAAATTCATTGAAATATATTCAAATTGAATTAAAAAGAATTAACACAGGTATCAAACTTCTATTAAAACCGTAAGCTTCACTTATTTAAGGATACCTCGATTGAAGTTATTCTGGCATTAAAGTTTTATACAAATATGAAAACAAATATGTTGACTATAAATGGAAATATAAAATATGTTTGATTTATGTTTTAAATGTGATTAACACCACATTCTATTTTTGTTTTCAGTTTATGTCATCCATCATCTTTAAAAATAAAAAGATGGATCATTGGAAACAGCACTAAACAAGTAAATTCATTATTTCCCACAAATTCACAGCTTTAAAGACTTGACTATTTTTATAATAATCAATTTCTATTTTGAACGTTCATATGATCCCCTTAACGCATTTAATTAATGTTGTACTTACAAAAGAATGCAAAAAGTGCTGTTCTGTTTTTGTGAGATCCGGTTACTATCTGTGATGAGTTTTGTCTAAACAGAATTTCGCTGATGAGTCGTGGACTAGGTCTGTTTGCTGTCACTGGTTTGTAAGTGTAATCTTCGTAAGCCGAGGAAATGTTATGAACCAAAGACTCACCTAAAGGAAAAGAAACCCGAATTTTATCACCAGTTTGTGTATTTGGTGTTATATTAATTTTCCCTGCAAAATCGCCCAGTGGTTTCATCAATTTCCAGCTAATGTATTGACTCTAAATTAGGTTATGCTGATCATCAGGTTGACTAAGATAGTACTTTATTCTTACATGTTTCTTGGGTACACCTATGCACCGTGGTTATCATAGAAAGCAATTGAAATCCATATACTCTTTGGAACAAAATAAAAAACTAGTCCTGTAAACATGGAAATTTACGCGTGGGGGTAATATACAACAGATACGCGATGAAAAGTTTTTCATGTAAATAACCCTCGCGTACCAGTTCCACACTTGTGCTAAGACTCGTTTAATACGAGAATGCTCACAGTAATTTGCTGATTCTCGTGAAAAAAAAAATCTCGCATATGATTTGCATAAGAAAATCGCATAAGTAACAACACGCGGAAATACCCATGTTTACAATTCATATTTAGATTGATTACGACAAAAGATGATGCTTTATGACACATGGTCCGTTCCCCGGAGTGTTACAGGTCCGTGTTAGTCCGATGTTTACCACGTTTACATACTGCCTTTTGTATTAGCTAGGCTAGCGTTTATAAATTTTATCAATATAATTAGATGGCTATCACACGTTAGCAAAATCCTATTTGACTTTGAAATTTTGTAAACAAAAATTTATTAGTTGAGTTCCGAACGAAAAAGTGGTGTAATACAAGGCCAAATAATAAAGCTAAATGTATTGCCAAATCCGTCTAAGACTAAAGTATCACTATATTACTTAAATAAAATGGGAAATAATTCCATGTAAATCGTTAGAGTAAATACCTTTTTTTTCTGAAGACTTTAAAATATTTTGGTCTACGAATAGATGTTCATAGATTAGTAAACAAAAAACTTAGCTGTTTGACTTTCAGGGAAAATCAAATTTCCACTTCGGCTCTCCAATGGCAATGTTGTATTTGTCGTCTTAAACCGATTCAGATTGAAGAATATATACTTACTTTGGTAAATAATTAAAAGCATTATAAGATCAGTGCTGATATATCGCCAATTTGATCACAAACATTTAAATTGGCATTAAAATGTTTAGCTAATCAATATAGTTTATTATTTTTGCTATATTTGAAAATATCACCTTGGTAAATGATATCACCCAAGAAATTTCGAGTAAGTCTAATACACGCGATTATTATTCCGAATTATATTGCAAGAAATTATATACAGGTATATCATTAAATATCATTTATAATCAAACTTGTATATAAAGTCCTTTCAAGAAAATAAACGAAAGTAGCCGTTACATGCAAGTGGACTTTATAAAGAGTTTTATTCGTAATAAAATGCTTACAAAAGGTATGTTGTACCAATCATGACGAGGATTCGTTCCTCACGTATTTCATTTTAATGTGACTGTGGACTCACGGCGTGTGTGACGGTCGACAGGGGACGCTTACTCCTCCATGGCACCTGTTCCCACCTCTTGATTTCAAGATGTCTTTGTTTCTCAATTTTTTTACCAGATTTGTACTTATATCCTGGACACCCAAATGATTTATATTTTGGTATCTGAGTTATTATATATTGAATGACTTTTATAGGCAGGTGCCCTTTATACAGAGGTGGCTTTAATTTAATTTTTATCTTAGTAAAATTTGGTATACAGCTTACATGACATGTTACTACAAATGAATTAAATTACAACGCTGCTGACTAAAAATTGTGCTCTTCCTAATCGGTACTTTGTTATATAGGTTTAAAAGTGATCACCTACCTGCACAACCCCAGCTTGGATATCCAAAGTTGTTATACCAGCCATCAAACCTTTGTATCTGATCGCAGGTAACACTCTGAGCTAAAAGAATAAAACTTAAAATTGTAACTCGAGTTATTCCCCTTGTCTTACAGTCTTGCGATATGGAATTTGACCAAGAGATGAATAATTTTCGTTACCATTAAAGTAACACAAACATGTTAGCTTTCACGGTCTTCAAAGAAAAAGAAAGATTTTGCCATTCAGTACATTTATTTTCTATAGTTAAAATAATGACACAACGATTACGAGACATTTAAAATTTCTAAAACAATACAGTTTTTTTTTTTTTTTAATAAACCATGTTTAAATAAAAACGTAAAAAAGTGAAAATGTGTAAGTTAATATTAGCAGGTGAATATTGAATTGCAGATAAGTAATAGATATAGGAAAGAAATACAGACATCAAATAAATGTTTTCGAAATATTTTGTTTAACCATTTAAAATAAATTCTAATTACATATATTTATATTATTTTTCTTGTGTTTTATATTATATTCAACAACTGAAACGCACTTACCTACAAAAATTAAGAAAGCCGCAACAAAGTACCTGCCGAGATCAGTCATATTTCTTCTAATTTAACTCTTGTTATCGTTGAAGTCAGGTGCGTGATATTGCTATGACGTACCTAAAGAAAACAAAAGATTGAATTTCTGCTCTCAATCCGGGTCTGCTGACTGTTTATGATGATAACGTCTTATAAAAATGTAATAGTTATTTGCGAATTTTTTCACATCTAGATATAGAACAAGTATATAAGTATATATATATATATATATATATATATATATATATATATATATATATATATATATATATATATATATATGTATATATATATATAAATATATATATATATATATATACATGTGTGTAGATAGATAAATAGACAGATAAATAAATAAATAGATGGATAGATAGATTGATTGAACAATTGAACATAACAGGCAGATTTTCATATATTGAATATTTCGTGCAAACATATTGGCTAGGTTCTTTATACATATTACATAATACATCAGGCACCGTATTTATATTCATAGGTGCACTTCAGGAAAAGTGTCACGCCTATCATTAAGTTGTGTATACAAATATCTTCGTAATGACAGAGGCAACACAAAGATAAACGTTTTGCGTTTGATCTTCTATGGATTACCAGAGGCGAGGTATCCGGACAATAAGTAGGCTCGATCATAATTTGGAAAGTTTATAATTATTTCATAACAAAATTTTGATGACAGTTACACAATGTATCATGACAAATTACATAGATTCCTAAAACAAAGTTAAAATAAAGAAGGGTAATAGAAATACAAAATCCATTAGAATAGGACAAATTTGATATGAAAAAGGTCTCAATATGAAGAATAATTGCGATTCCAAACAGGATGGGACCAGGTGATTTTGTAATTATTATCTACTTACATACCTGAAAATTTCGCGGGGCTATATTTTCCCGACACACAAATTCTAATTTATTCGCGATACAATGTTTTTGCAATATGGTATGCACTTTTGTCACACTATCATTATACTTCCTTATGCGAAAAAAAAAATTCTCGCGAATAAAACCGGATTTACAGTTTTACAGACTTATCAAACAAAGGAGAGTGATATTAAATAGACACAATACCGCATCATATAAACGGATATAATATAGGTTCATCCCGGAATACTTGTGATAAATGTACTGATTACATTATTTCAGTTTAAGATCAATGTTGTCAGGAGATAAACATATTAATTTCACCTTTTCATCCAACAATATGTAAGATATTCACGAAAATTGTTATTCATTGCAATATCAATATCAATAAGGTCCAATAGAAACTAAACATTTAACATATCAGGGTGATAAAACGATATCCGTCTACTGAGAAATCCGAGAGGTTTGTTGATGATCTGACAATGGGTGCAATGTGGTTGTGAAATCAAACATTTGTTTTATTTAGGTATACAGCTAATAGATAAATAAAATAGGAATGAGTATATATTTGTTGCAATTTAGAAATGACGAGTACTGCTAGTATGAAACAAATATTAATCTAGAGGTACGAACTTCCAAAAAAAGAGAGAGAGAGAGAGAGAGAGAGAGAGAGAGAGAGAGAGAGAGAGAGAGAGAGAGAGAGAGAGAGAGAGAGAGAGAGAGAGCGAGAGAGAGAGAGATATGAATTTGACGCAATGTCTTCGACATAAAAAAGGAAATATACATAATATACCAAAAACATTATTATCATTATCAATTCTCATATTATTACCACTAGATTTATAGTACTTGCCAACACATTTTGAAGCATCATTTTATTACACTGTTTTAAATATATGTATGAATACTATTTCCACACACATAACAGACAAAATAACTTCATCGTTAATATTGATAAATGTATTAAGAGTCATAAAATTTTTCGGTTCCAATGTCACCCCTACATCCATCCTTTTCCTTGATTAGATCAAAGGGATATTTTGGCATAAATGAAATTTTCTTTTATAGCTTTAGGTCACTGAGAACATTTCAATTTCTAAATTAGTCTATTCGTCTAGTACTTAGCACGTGCATATTATACCGTTTTAATCGATTTCGAGTTATCGGGGTCGCAGAAGCTACTCTTCTTTGGTCACAAATAAACGTATTTGTCATTCGTAAAACTGAAACTTATTTGCATACCCTTATGTAGTACGTAATTTGTTATAAATTTCAAAGAATAAATCAGTGAACACAAAAAGCTACACTTGCTAGTGTCAAATCTCCCGGTACACCACGACAGTCACGTAAACTTGGAGTTACAACAAACAGATTCAAAAACATATTTATTTGGTGAAAAGGGTGTTACCAAGAATCAATCTGATCAACCCACTGGAACCTAAGCTGAATCCTGTGATAAAATTTGCCAGTTAACATGCGGAATGTCGGCGGTATATTGTAAACGGGTTCTCGCCTCCATATGGCTAAAAAATTGTTCAGTGTGGCATAAATATAATTAAGTATTAGAAAATCAAATAGCAAATTTGCACAAACGAAATATCGACCAATAAAAAGATATAAAAATCACAGATACAACAGTATTTATCTTTAGGATGTCCAGGAGACAAATATACAGATGTGGTGAACATTAGACAAACACGGGCCTCTAGAAATTTAGAGATGAGATCAAGTGTCGTGGAAGAGTTAGCCTCCCCCGTTGGCCGGTCAAATCCGCCACGCGCCCAAAGTCAAATTCAAATGAAATAAGAGGGGAATATGGTAAATGATATCACCCGTCCCCCATTTTTTTCAAATATAATTATTTTATATTATCATTATGTCTGGAATCCAGAAAAAGGCTTCACAGATCTTTTAAATTTGGGCTTACCAAAACGTCGCGCCTCGCGATTTGGTAGATTTTGCCCTATATATCGGTAAAGATATTTTCGTTTGCGTTTTCTCAGCATGTATGAATATAAATCTATATGTAAACAGCAAAATGTGCATTGGATCAAAATGTAATCCTATATACGAATTTCCCTTGTGTTATCGTCGTTTCCAATTTTGGAAATGAATAAACGACATTATTATCAGCTAAAGATCTGACAATTTAATCATCAATGATATACATCCAATTCTTTACACATAATGACCGCACCATTTGCACGTGTACGGCGTCTTTTACCCGACCCTTGATAAGTCTGTCAATTTAATGAAATATTTTGCCGGAATAAAAATGAGTCGCTATGTGATAACTAACTCTCTGGGCTTTTAAAATTGAACATTTCTGGGAAACATACCCAGCTGGGCCACAAGGAAACAGTGATTTTGTGTCTGCAATCTAGAGAATACCCCACCTGGCTTCCGCTATCAACGGAATGTCTTTAATGATAAAGTGGTCAAGATTAAATGTCTGGAGGATGCTAGAAAAAAATTCTTCCTCGATTTTAAATAACTTCTTTGCTGATTCAACCTTCTTTTGAGAAGGGTAATCATTATGATTTGATAGCAGATCAGGTCTACTAGGCGTATTTTTTGCGTCCGGACTCAGAAAAATGCTCTTCTACGGACTTCCAAATTAAAAAAAAGATGTTTTTATTAGTTTCATTCGTAAAACACGAACCCCTAATAAAGTATTGCCTCAAAAATTAATCCAACACTTGAAATTCGTAGTGAGTAGTGAGCAGGTATATTGTGCCCATAAACTTGATAAAATAGATGTAAAACCTTTAATTTTCGTATAAAAAGTCAGAAAATGAAAAAAAAATCCCAAAATTTTCGCGAATGAATTTTAAGTATACACCCACTCAAACTTTAAATTCTCAGTCTGCTTTTGATGATGTAGCCATTGTATTGCACCACAATACGTATTATTTTATGTGACCAGCCTAAAAAACACCAACCTTTTAAAACAATTTCTGGATCCGCCACTGTTGTATACATATATATATTGCATAACCAAATGGCACATGAAAACAATTTTTTACCGGCAAAAAAGTGTTCATAAAAAAATTGGACCCCTACTTTTGATTTGCTTCCTACGCCACTGAATAAGAAAACGATGCGTTTAAAGTTAATATTCCATGTCGGCAAACCGACAGTCACGAGCACAAACGCATCTATAATGAAACACCTATTATCTACGGTAATAGTGTGTACATGTGTATCAGTACCTCAACAGGTAGCATTGGAATGTTGTTGAAGTATGTGTTGATAGATTTTACATAACATATAAACGGAAATCTTTCGTTGTCATGTCGGTATAGCAATTGGATCAAAGCTAATCAGAACCCTTTTTAACACATTCGTTGCTGTTACAACGTTATATAATTTCCATCATTGCCGTCAGCCAGAAAAACCCTAACCTTAGGAATCTCGAAGTCAAACTGGCAAAAACACTACTACTACTACTACTACTACTACTCTCTCTCTTACCATCATGTAAAATTGTTTTTGGCAATATATTGACGAGTTTACTATAATTAAATCGAATTAGAAAAACATGAAAGCAACATATACTTCGATGCGACGTTAATGATATATTGTTTATACAGGGAATGCACCAAGACTCCAAGAGGATGACACTAGTTTTATCCCGTATAATGCATATCTATTGTTAATACAATATTTGAAATAATGATAATATTTATTAAGTAGATAGAAATATTCAGGAAACAAGATACAGTCAAATCTGCGTTAGCGGTCACCTGATTTAAGCGGTCACCTCTATTCATCAGTCAGTATTTCAGTGTATATTGAACCTTAATTAAGCGGCCATCTGTCTTACGCGGCTAGCGGACTCTAAATTATGCAATACAAATTCTTCTAAGACTATGCAATACAAATTCTTCTAAGAGTAGAAAGCATATTATAAAAGAAAAGAAAACAAAACAAAACAAAAGTAGAATTAAGCTAGTGGTACAATTATGCAATTTTTTCTCACTCATATCGTGTGCCATTGCTAACGTGTTGATACCAGTTTTTGGTATCATATGACGTTATAGATACAGGAAAATGTCTTAAGCATCACAGTGTTAAAAGAAAAACAGAATACATGACACGTGTTTTACGTTGCTTCAAATTTCTTAATGTTGCATATCTATGAATGTTCTGAAATGTTTTAATTTTTGAGTTTAATATTTTCAATTATAAAACGTTTCTATTAGCTGACGATTGCACCGTGGTTTGAATATTGAATCCTCATAAAATAATATTAACAATTTCAAAGCTACAGTTTTACGAAAGAGGCCAAAACGAATTCCCCAGAAGACCGTTTCCGTCAATAAGACTTCAACAGTTGAGCTCTGATTAATGAGTATATGGCGAAGCAAAAACATCCACAAAAGACAGCCACAAACTTAACGTCAGCAATATGACACTGGGTAAAAGTCTTGACGCACCATGCTTTCAATAAGGAGAGACAAACGTGAAAAAACCCGTACCTAAAATCCTTGCGCAAATTATCCATCGTTAAGCCTTTTTGTTACTTGTATACTACACTGTTTTTTTTGTTCTACTCAAGTAATTATCAAAATATTTACATGAAAATAAAACGTTGATAATACACCCGACGACCAGCGACAAAATACCATTACAAGACAATCAACGCAGTAAGCTTTTGATTATCATACGGATGGTTTTACTCACTTTAAGGTTATAAAACGCAGATCGAAAAACGCGTTTTATTCCTCACTGGATACTCCCTTGGGTATGATGACAAGCAAGTACGACTACTCTTGCCAGTGTAATTTTAATGTTATGCCTTATTATCTAAATTATCTGGTCCAGGTCAAGGAAGTGTTCACAAGACCACCCGCCAGGTTATATGGATATTACTATAACTTGTAACACATGTAGAGCATCACCTGTTAACTGAGTCACCAGCAGTGAGCTCTTCACCAACCACAACGGGAATACAAGAAAAACTTGATGCAAAGCATCAATTCGCCGCCAAAGGTATTTCAAAGGAAGTATATATGTACATGTATATAAAACGTAATTTAGAAAAACATTTATGGAATAATTCAGAATTATTTTTTTTTAAAACAAGTCCATATTCCAGTCTGTTTCGTTCATTGTTGGCCTAGCCGGCTAGAGTGGTTCGATCTTGTTTAACATGATAATTCTGACTTTATCCATTATTACACAAAACTCGTGTTAAAAGTAACATTTTATTATATGTAGACTTTAATATGTACATGTACTACAGTTTTTATGTCGAAATAAAAGTAAAAATGGTGTGCTTCAGTAATTAAGGTCTGTTTCGGTAAATCGTCCGACCCGTTTTCACTTTGTTGTTCTCCCAATCATCAATATTTCATATGACACATTTCGTTTTCGGTGTTATATTTATTCCGTTTTGCACAAACGAAATCATTTTAAATGATAAAAAACATTTTGTTCCAAATTTCCGTCGTCCACTAAACTTATATAATAGGATATCATGCTCTTATCAAAATCAAAAGCAATCACGTAATGATTGCTCCCATCATTTCGACTAATGTCTCCCACTTATCGTTATTTCATTTCTTATGTCTATGTCTCTACAAAAAATACGAATCGCGGTATTATACCTTAATTGCATTAAAAAAATTTTAGATGCTGATTATTTATGAAACAAACCAACATCACTTTCATATCTGAAATTTAATAGCGTTTTTGCCTCAAATAAAATTACTACGCCATTACTTCCGCGTTCAAAGAAACTAACAACTCCTTCCATATACTACTTCCTAACTTAATTTGAAATCTATTCGCCGCCTCCTGGCGGCGAATAATAATCAGTGGTCACACTATCTTAGATTTTGAAGAATTTAGAATTTAAATGGTGTTATCAGTGCGAAATGTTACTTTAGTATAAAATTATCAGATGGTTCCGAAACATATTATGTTTGCGTTAAAATAGCCTTCAGATGACTTATAATATGATACATCTATACATAATTAAGTCACAAAATCGCATGTCTTGTTTATAGTTTTGTCATTAATGATGTAATACATTGTAGATATACGTATTATTGCTGCATAGTTGAGATCCCGTTTTCTAAAATGCATTTGTTTTAAATGCATCGACACCTCAATTTAGGTCAAACGTTCTGGGACAAACTCTGTGATCAGTTTTATATTTCTCAATCGCGACAATTTGTTTCGTGTTTAAATACCATTTCAGTCAGAAGTATCATCAGAAAGCTTTGATATATGAATTTTGATATCCCGTAGATATTTCTTATCAATTGTGCACGCAGGGAAGACCATGGTATATACCTCAGTAAAACTAAAACTATCACCGAACATCTTTAATTTGTGTAATGGTATCTGCACAAAACAAAAGAGATGGATATGTCACTCACAGGTGTAGCTTATATGCACGTTATCAGTTCTATTATTAAACGGAAACGTGATGCGATTTATCATACCCTATCCAAGCGATCAGATTTCGAAATTGTTGTTGTTACTGAACAACAACGAAACTTAGACAAAGCATACACTAAATAAATATGCTATCAAAAAGACACCCCCATCAAAAAAAAAAAAAAATAGGTTTATTTTTCTAGATTGGTATTTTTATCCTGTTTATGATATTTGTAAGAATGTGGAATGTATGAGAAGAAAGTTGGTAATAACAATATGGCCCTATATCTATATGATAGCGTTTGCTTGTAACTACATTCACTCAGCATATATGGTAACCTATATTCCTTCGTGCGAGTGTACCTGGCCAACGTCATATTCCTTTCCGTGTAGTTCAAGAGTTGGGTCACATTATGGTATATGTTACACAAATGTCGTAACCTAGGCTCATGTCTGGTATATGTGTACCTTAGTGTCACAAAATTCGAAATGTCACGTGCCAAATGTAAGCATTTCGGATTTACTTACTGTTTGATATCCCTTTGAGGCTAAAACAATTAAGTGATTTTATGGTGAATATACACTACAATATCATTCCTCTTAAAGGGGTCCTGACCCTCTCCTAATACGAGTAGTAAAGTCAACTAAAGTATCTATAATAAATTCATTATAGCTTCATTTACTGACAGCTTATATTTACTATTCCAAAAACTTACATTTATTACAGGAAAATTTATATTTTGGGTAGTAAAATATGTTATTAAAATTGGGTTTCACAAAGCAATTTTCACTAAACATATATGTTTATGTTTTTGTATGTCTCTTCTTTGTTATTGTAAATCAATCTAAGTAGTAAGAAAGGAAAAGACTTGTAAAAAAAAAACCCAGTTAATGGCCCTTTAACTGTTATAGTACAACCGCGTATATATTTCGTTTTGTAACTACGGGTTACCATGGTATTTGTATTAGTTGGGATCAGCAAGTATACCTACAACTTTGGACATCAATCCATTTTTACGAGTAGATGGAACATCAACGCAGTTATGTTATGCTAAATTGTTTACGGAGAACAATTCAAAGCACAATTTGCAGTATGGGGTTAATAACAAATTATATTGACGCAAAATTACACAGGTATGTGCATTTCAGCAACATAAACTCAACGTAAAGATTGAAATTTCCAAATCACACTTTTATTCATACATTTTTGCTTTTTAAATTGACGAAAATAAAGTAACAATTCGCTAAAAAATATAGGTCTAGAAGACTTGCTGAAATACTGAAGATGACTTTTATTTCGCGTTAATCCGCGAGACACCTCGGACGCCAATTCAAATTCATCGCGTAATTTTATATACAATAATTGCCTAATTTTTGCGAATACAGCTTCTACAGCGTACATTTAGTCCTCCCCCATTCTTTTATCCATCCATGCTTTTGCTTTAGTTTCTTCCGATTTGGCAGAATGTGTTTGTTGATTAAATGATATTTCGGTGGTATCACTCTCCGTGAGGACGATGATTCACTTTGTTCCTTTCTGCAGAGTCCATGCGGGATTGTAAATCTTATTTCCAGTGATAGTCAATGCACATACTGGGATGTTTAAGATTGACTCTAACTGCATATTAACGGCTTTACAATAAAATCTGTAACCCGTGGACTTTTAATAAAAGAAACAAAGTAAATCATCGTCCTAACGATCAATGACATTAGAAATCACCTAAATAGCCTAGGTATATCGAAAAACATTCAATGAAAAATATAACGATGCAACATCGAAGGGACATTCTTACTAAAACAAAACTCATAATACGATCGACACATTACATTCGTAGAGGTTGCGAATTCAAATTTTTCTTTTCTAATTTATAAACGCGAATTCAGATATTCGCGAAAAGAGAAAGGAAGATGGCCTCGCGAAATTGGTATAGGCGAAATAAAAGTAATCTACAGTATATGCTATTAAAAGTCAGTTCGACGTTAGGAGTTTTAAGATATTATAATTTGCTTTGGTAAATTACTTTTCAATTATTTTTTTAACATTATACACTTATGACAGAATTGACGTTAAAAGCGATTGACCGAACTGTTTACAATTCTTGCGCACGATAAATATGCAAATGAGGTCTTGGTCGAGTTGCGAATCTTTCCCTTACCGTGTATTGGCAAGATCTGACTGTGAAGTTGGACATTAGAAGTTGTCATTCACGTGACCTTAACTGATGAGAAAATCGCGCCAGTCTTTGAAGTTGGGGAAATGTTTTACATACACACCCATTGACCTAGAGATTTAAGGCTACTGATGGGAAGTATAGTGTAAGGGTATAATATTGTTCTGTCGCATAGAAATTTAATATCGACAAGCACAAGGTTTTATAATCATATCGCTATGTAGTTTGTTACATAATAAATATGCCATCAGTACTCACGTTAGGCCGAATGTCTGTCCCAATTTTAAGTTACTTTTATTGTAAAACCTAATTTTACCAAAATAAAAAGTAACTTAAAATCGTTGTAGAAATTCGGCCTATACTCACGTATGATATAAATGGTAAAGAATGTAAAAAAAGTTGTGATGTTTCCATTGTCATTATTTTTCTTATTTGAAATGAAATTCATTTGGGTGATTCACGCAGGTTTTTGCTAATCTGAAAACTCTGGAAATAACATGCATTTTATCAGTAAAAAGGCTGATGGCATATTGTGACAGTAAATTCAAAATTTACAACAAGACAGTAGTACCCTTTATTGAAATTAACCTGCAATATATTTCAAACAAGTGTACACAATGCATATTTTTTCAGTATACCGAGTGTATTATACCTCATTAAAACTTAACGATCACCATTAACTCACATCAGTACTTTCAGTAATTTGATTCATAGTTATGCCCCATTGCTGATAAAATATCTTTCTTTCCATAATATTGCACATCATATGACAAACATGAACACGGGCGTGCGATCTGACTACAAAGTACGTGTTCCTAAATGTCCTAATGTTAAAATGTTGAAGGTCTTTTGGTAAATGTTCATTCTTTGGTTTTATTTAAATCTTAAATTTTTTAAAGCTACGGTATTCATTTTACAGTGGGTACTTTTACACAGATTTGGCAACATATTTAGATTTATCATTTGGCATTGTATGATACCATTTTGTCTCTCGGAAATCTACATTATATAAAATCGAGCTCGTCTTATTGACAGAGACACTTGTTTTGTCCGCGTTTGTGAAACTAACTTTGGTATTGTTAATAATATGTTTATATCCACAATGACGACTGGCTTTTGGAACGTGAAAACATTCGGAATGTATTCTGTTAGATGTCCCCAGCTTATTATCTCGAAATTAACAAACTGACATACGTTTTTTCGACATAACAGCGTTTTTAAAAAACTAAATAGATGTCTTAAATAATACTGAAAATACCACTTTTCCTTTCGGATTTATGCATTGATTTTAAATTTGTCCTCACCTGATGAAGTATTATTGACAGAAATGACTGTCTTGAGAAATTGGTTTGACCACATTTCAACTTTGGTATTGTTAATAGTGTGTGTGTGTGTGTGTGTGTGAGTGAGATCTGTCACGAGTTTCCATTCATATCACATTTATGATACGAGTTTTTAAATTTTCATTTTGCACACACACACACACACACACACACACACACACACACACACACACACACACACACTATTAACAATACCAACGTCATACTGGATACAGTAAACCGCGATGGACATGGCTAAAAGTAATAAATTATCATTTAATCATTCTTATAGATCTTACAGAATGTTGCAGAAATTTATTTAATATGTTTATTTTTATAAAATAGCAAAAACAATATTAAAATTTCATTTTTAACCTCGAAATAGTTTAAAAGTTAAACAAAATATTTTTCATTTGAAATGAAAATCTATCATTTGGTTAGGTTTTACTCTAATTTTGTCATGAACAATTATATGCTAGTATTTTGGAGTTATTTCGTGTCTAAAGATAGAAATTGTGAATTCAAACATGAATTTTAATAATTATTTCTTTATGAATTTTATATTATACAACCAGTTTCATTTTTCTACAAACGAGTATTGTCATGATTTTCAATGTGTATTTAAATTAGCGCACTCACATTTTAACGCTCTGATGTGGTGTATATTTATTAGCGCAATCTTGAATTCGCGCTATTACGACAGACCATGATAATACAATCATAATGACATGTACTGAACTATGCACACGATAGATATTATTTTGTAGTATAAATGCCGTTAGTTTTATAATGTATGCAGAATGACAGAATGGAGAAATATTAGCGCTGCATTTAGATTAGCGCAATGACTTTAGCGCAAAAGGCGCTGAAGTTAGAATACCGCTAAAATAAGTACACGTACATTATATATATTAATTCCATATTATTGTCATGTAATTACTAAAGACCAAAGTGTTCTTATATTACTTCATTTGTGGTCAAATTACGTTTAGGTTTTACGTGACACTGTACAACGTTAAACGCTTATTACATTGCATATCTATAAGCTGTATTCCACAAACATCCAACGTCTATTTACCCTCTCTCTCTCTCTCTCTCTTACACACACAGCCATGCTACATGTCAGTTACAGGACCTATGACAAGTATGTTGATATCGGGTTTGAGCGTAAACTATCAAATACAGGTACAAATACAAAATACAGATGTTATACACTTCTACAAAACGGATCACTTACCTTTACAAAGTAGTAGCGATGAGTGTCTAATACTGGACTGTCATCTCTATGTCTTATATCAAGTCTCTTCTACTTGTTAACGTTTCTGTATAAGCGCATCATCAGATATAAATTAATAACCAGGAATTATGATCATTATTTTCGTAGAGTAATTGAACAATTTGTCCAATTAAAAACAGTTATTTTAAGAGTTCAGGATGATCCGGTGTCTAAAAATAAATATGCACTAATGACACGCATGAAAGAAAGTGAAATTCAACGATGCGTGACGTAGTATTCCTTGTCGTTTATCACTTGACAGGACATGCATGAGTGATTTCATTGTTACATATATTTGACAAGATATCCTTTCTCTTTTGTGTTCATTACTACATGTATTTAAGATGCATGTATATCTGTGTGTATGATAACGTATATGCACACATTTGTATGTTTGTGTGTGTATATATATATATATATTGGAATGGTATGGACTCCCTTCAAGACACCGATGTAAAAACAGACACCAAAATATATATCGCCTGGTGGTCCAAGAGGCAGTATATGATATATATATATATATATATATATATATATATATATATATATATATATATATATATATATATATATATATATCTGCTGAACATTGGTAAAATGTTAGCGATATCAGGTGTCCTGCAGGAGTAAACTTTCCATGTTGACTGGTCACATCCGCTGTCTGAGTCCTGTCAAATTCAAATGAGGTATGAGAAGAATAAATCCTCTTTACGATCGGTATATAAAACATCTCAGCTGCTAAAGTATAAATCTTTAGGATGTCCAGGGCACAGATACAAATCTGGCAAAAACGGACAAACACGGACCTCTGGAAACCAAGAAGTGGGATCAGGTGTCATAAAGGAGTAATCCCCTGTCGACCGGCCACACCCACCGTGAGTCAAGTGAAGTCCAAATGAAATACGTGAGGAACGAATCCTCGTCACAACTGGTACAGACTTCTCAACAACCGCCAACGAAAAGGCAACTTAACATTTCACCCCGTGAAAAAGACATCAAACGCGGTTTTCGATATCCCTGTGTCAATAATTTGACAGTGAGTAGTTTACATCTGTATATGAAATGTTCTTAGTTGAACACGCCCTGGCATATCGGATCATTTGTGAAATATAAACTCCATATGCGGATGACTGAAATCTTACTGCTTAAATCTTACAAATTTACGATGGAAAAGCCGAAATCGTCGCGTTTGTCGTATAACTTAGTTGCCAATTTCCCGTCTAAGTCTATAGTAAGTAAAATGTCTAAGAATGAAGCGTGTGTACTTGATTCTGTTGTATTTTTAATTTCTAGTTCGCTGGGATATATCGCAATGACATATGTATGAAAATTGTCATTATTAATTGACAAAACGGCGTCGGTATATCTAAATGTGAAATTAAAGGACACCTTTAGTTTTTTCTTCTTTTGATTCAGCAGTTTCTGAATGAAGTCTGCTTCGTATGAATAAAAGAACAGGTCAGCCAATAAAGGGGCACACTTGGTTCCCATAGAAATTAGTGGTGTAACGATATATCGATATACCGGTATATCGTGATATGTTTTGGTCAAATTCGAGTACCGGTACGGAAAACCGGTTTTTCCGATACAATTTTGAATTAGAATACACATCAATTGAGCGCTTTACATACCGTAAAGTGTGCATAATATTATGCATTTAACTGATCCAGTTCGTGAAAGCCTGGCAGAACCGGTCAACTACGACCTTTTTTAAAAGAAAAATGCCAAATGCAACTGATGGCTGCACTTTAAAGTTAAACAAAATGTACGAACAAACATACTTCTTAAAGATGTTGCTGTTTGCAACACTTGCCATTCAGAAATCCATAATGCATTTGCGTATCTTCATTGTCTCTAAATAACATGTTTATCAGCAGTTTTACCCTCCATTTTGTGGTACATTTCGGTATTTCATGTACATTACGGTATTTACCCCTACCCCATTTTTCGTTTTGTTTGATCAGAATGAGATTATGAGTTTTTATTGTTATTATATATATAAAATGTTGTGTAAATGAAACCTCATGTAATTGTTTAATTTGTGCAGTGGTAACTGGTAACTTAAGTTGTGTTCTTAAAAAACTTTTTTTTGAACGTAGATGAAACGTGGTACGTATCGGTAGGTAACATGATACACAAGTCAAAATATTGATATATCACGATATACTGTTTGTGTATCGATACTCACGCCTAATAGGAATGCTGACAGTTTGTTGATAGACCACGTCTCCGAACATTACAAATATATTGTCTATTAAAAATTCCAGCATCTTTTTATTACGTTTGGATTGATTATTTGGCCTTGTCTGATACCACTTTCTCTTTAGAAAGTATATATATAATTGGAGCTCAACTGATGAAGTCTAATTGACAGAAACTTCAGTGTATTTATGTGTAGAATCAGAGTGGTGACAAAATAAATATCATGATAACCAATCACCTTTAACCCATAATCTCGGGTACCAACTTTACTGAAAAAAAAGCTGTCTATGTTGCTAAAAAGTCTCTCATAATTTTTGTAGGTGGAGTTGTTGTATAAAGAGTAGAGAAGTCATATGTTTTGATACTTTGAATTTGAGAAAAAAATTGGGCCTTCAAATTTTCTAAAAGTTGTTTAGAATTCTTAAGTATCCACGTGTGATTTACACTGTTTCTGGAATAAGCAACTGTACAGTATTGTTGAAGTTTCCTCATACGGCCGTCAATATCTTGGTAAGGAGTAAAGATAAAGGTTTGGTAGAACATTTGCTGGATCCTGCTATGTACAACTTATCAGTTAGTAAATCGTTTCTGTATATGAAATGTTCAATATTCAGCAGATTACTTACAAAACTACTTTTTCATTTGACATAATAATACTTGGTAATACAATACCTCTGAATAATCCAGACCTTTTGTATATTTACCTCTTTTATCTGCTAGCTCGTTCTGAATTACCTCCTCCTCCCTGTAATCGTTATTTACTTTCTGTTATAGATATGTGAAACAAAGAATACATTGATTTGTTTTACTATAAATAATTATAAAACCATAAATCACTCTTGTTGTGCATAATTGTCTAGACATTTATTTGTTTTATAGTTTTGTGAAGAAAAAAAAAGAAATTAAAATAAACCTACATTTTAGCTCTATGTCAATTTTCGTACTGTTTCCTGTAAAACATGAAAAAACAAGGAAGTCTTACTTGCTAATGTATAATCGGCTTTTTGATAACATCATTTTGAATTCCAAGAAAATATAAATGTTTATGTTTTTTAACAAGAGATATTGTTCAAACTGTGACAAATAACATGACATAATATATTTAATCAAGAAAGCTTATTAATGGAATTGTGTTACTATTGACTGATTGGATTGGAATATTGTAAATGCGATTTTACATTTCATAATGTCTCTGAATATATGCCTCTCTCTCCTTCTCCATCTTCCATCCTCTCTGTCCACCGTGAGTACATGTGTATGTTTTTATATAATGTTATATTTAATTAAGTTTGCTGTTCTTTCTATCTATCCGTTTGCCATTACATACACAAGACATAACAAATACAAGGTATTGTAATATTTCAACAATTTCCTTCACATACCATTGCAGCCGTTATATACAAATTAAAATGTCATTGCATCATATTTAGTTATTTTATACTAAACTAATATTTCGCTGGGACTGTTCTATTTAAATTTTAAATTTCCCAAAAGCTAAGGTTGTCAATGATCTTTTTAAGAATGTGTACTTTATTATAGATTTGGCAATACATTTAGGTTTATTATTTCACCTTGTGTGATACCACTATTTTCTTTCTGAAATATACATTTATCATTTAATTCGAGCTTATCTGTCGAACTGATGAAGTCTTATTGACAGAAACGGTCGTATTGAGCATGTGTGTTGTCCTTTTTAGTAAAACTGTAACTTTGGTGTTATTTATAATACTTAAACGTTTTCGCAATTCTATTGATTATATATAATTAACTATATCGGTAAGTTTCAGTTTATTTGGCCAAGAGTACTTTCCGCGTACATTTGATAGGCCTGGGAATATTTGTGACCGCTGACTAATGACGTCACAGTAAGCACACAAAACCCGGTCCGGCGGGAGACGTTTTTAACATTCCAAACGCCCATCTCCATGGAATTTGTATTATGTAGAGAATATTAAAAACGTTATTCAACAACTTTAGACTTTTATTCAGCCCAATGATTCAAAATTAAAGTTAGGTATTCCTATTTTCGAAGGGATCTACACGGACAGTAGTGACTTCGATCGACACCTCATTTGTTGTTGTTTAACGTCCCATTCAAGAATCTTTTACTCATATGGAGACGTCACCAAATGAAAATGAAGGGCTTCAAATTTTGGCCTATGATCGGCACTTACGGTCATTGGGCAGTGAGGGTTCTTTAACGTGCGATATCAACAACAAAGGTGTCATGTTGTAAATTTTGTATTTACACCCATCCAGTAAATTCAAAATTTACAACATGACAAAGGACAGGGAAAACCAGTCACCTCCGCCGAGGCTCGAACCCGCGATCCTCAGGTTGCGAATCGAACACTCTACCGTGGATCCACGACGGTTCTATTTTTAGTAAATTTAATTTATAAACTATTTAGCAAATTTAACTTATAAACTATTTTTGAAATTTCATAAACGATTTTATATATTATATGATTAGATATCAAAGTTTATATTACATGTAATTAACAAATTTAATTTTATATTTTACCGAAGTTATGTACACAAATTCATTTTCTCAGGTTAGTGAACTGTTATACCATTTCCCATCATGGTTTTATTTTTAGTTAATTTTAACCTTAATTCGCATTCCTTTCGCCAGGTAAATCTTTCAGCACAATACTTAGGACTCGGTCTTAGTGACAATTTCCGTTTGTGTAAAAGATATCAATTAGTGTCTTACGAATTCAATTTATTAGATAAACTTACTTCTCCCTATTCCATTTGCTGTAACGCTGAAAGGTAAATTTTCATCTTTGAAGTCAATTACTCAGATATTAGTTTTTCCCACTTTTTCATCCCCATTGTTTCTGAACGATGCATGTTGCCTGGACAGTGGACGCAATCAGCCGAAGTCCGATCACTTCTGCATTGGATTTCTGGCAATAAAGACTTAAAATTTCATTACGTCTATAGTCCGATTTTCAGGTAACAAAGTTTTACTTTTTATTTTATTTTGTTAATTTTAAATGTTTCATTTGGGATCAAATACTGTATGTCAAATATTACTTGTGTTTCTTTATACTGATAACTATTGCAATTTCTTATCATTTTTTTTTACTATTTGCTACGCAGATTTACAAGTTTGTTACAAATTAGTTTTGAGTTTAAATTGCTGATTATCATTATTTGAATAATTAGAAAATTACGATTTTTTCTATTCATATTCAAAAGTTGTAATATTTCTTTCTAACTAGAACTTAAACCAATGCATTTGTTAAATGAATTAATACCATTTTCCGGAGTTAGACTTTTCCTATATTGGTTTTGATTATTACAATCTGAGCTCGTGCGAATAGAAAAAAATGATACAACAAACTGTTCATTTGACTACTTTAAATTCTGCGCACAAAATGTAAGTTTTATTACTGTAAGTTACCTATTCAGTTTTCCAGTATATGAATTTAGTCATGCATTTTGCTATCTTTGTTTTATGTTGTAAGTATTGATAGTTAATTAGTTCACTATGCACACATATGATTCTTACGATTTGCGATTCAGCACAGGTACAATAGGCCTATGCTTAGTAAACACAGTGAAAAAGTTTTATATAGTGTTTGCTGTTTCTTATGCAACTTGACAAATTATTTTTCAAATGCTCAAATACGAGTAGGCTATGTCTAGTAACTTAGTCTTCATGTCATTCAGCGTTTTATTTTAATTTTATATTTTGAGCTGCTTCTGTAACTTCAGTCTGGTTACCGTCCCCAGTTCAGTTAGTGTGGTAACCGGAAGAACACGTGTGTAATAGTATTAGTCATTTTATTTACATTTTACTGCTTTAATTATAGTTTTTAACTGCCTGATTAGAAATCTAAGCAAAGCGTAATTCTCTACCATTTAGTTAGTTTCCCCATTTTGTTTTTATTCCCCAAATATTTATTTTATAACTTTCATGTGTCATGTAAATTGATGGTTCTAGCACACAATGTTAATCTCCCACGTACTCCATAATAAAATCTATACTCGCACGCCTTAATGTACAAAAACGTATCTACATTATTAATTTTTCTCTCGCGCGGGTCAGCCACTCGATAAACTACCTGCATTATCTACACAAAAATTTATCCAACCTCCAATTCAAGCGTGAGAATAAAAAAAATGACTTAAAGAAAAATGTTCGCATTATAAAAATGTATATCCTATAAGATAAATGTTTTTCTGAGGATGGTAAAACAGAAACATTATTGTATTACCCCCACGATACATTAATGTGTCAGATGCCTTGAATGAGAAGAAAATATCCTTGTCCACATGAAGTAAAACCAAACTCTGTTTTTCGTACCAGACATCATTATTACATGAAAAATAATATAGACAAGATGAAGTTTTGTAAATCATGCGGAAAATGGACAAATTCAATGTACGAATTATGCGATGCTTGTGGGGGAGCAAAACTAAGATATTTAATATGGAGGCAGGCGCATAAAAGATCAAAGACGCCGAAAAAACGCGGACGACCCCGAAAAAACACCTTCGTAAACGATTTATAAATGGTTAAAAATCCATTTATAATTCTAACGAACAATAAAATTTTACTTTGAAACGAGGTTTTCTTTCTCTGAAATAGCTCGTCCCAATATCTCTTCTAGCTGCTTCCGCAAATCCACATTGCCCTCGGAAGTCTTTTTTTCGATAACTTTCGCACATTTAAAATCTTTTTTCATACCCCTATATTTTTCTAATTCCCCCGAAATATGTCTAAACTCAACCTCTGAGATTTTACCGTCTGTCATAGCTTTACTAACTAAATCTTGAATACTATTTAATTTTGATTCAGCGAGGTTTTTCAAGAATCATGCTTCCTCATTTTTCTCGATAATATATGTCTAACACCTTTTAAACTAATCCCTATAGAACCTATAACTACAGCAACTATCTGAATAGGAAAAAGCATAGGAATAGAAAAACCTACACCGCTAACGACAACACCTCCAGATATTAAAGAAGTAGCTACACCGTCTGTTAGATTAAATCCCCTTTTATATTTTTTATATAAAGATCAATGTATTTCGATCTCTCTTCTAAAGTTTGATTCGATTTCATTAATTCTCTGTAATCTATAATTATGGCCAGCATCCTGAGGAGGATCTAATGGCGGATACAAATTACTTTTACTCATTTTTATTAAGACGAAAATATTTTTTTAATTCGTCTAATCTTTTATTACGATTACGCCGTTGACCGAACCTGATTTGGATGATTTATCCGCCGAAAACATTAAATTGTCCCCCGATCTTACTTCTAGGGGTGGATTTATTAATATTATATCTCCATTTTTCGTTTGATAATTTCCCTTTTCGACATCGTTCAAGATTAAAGTTAAATTTAACTCCCCCAAAAACCCAATTCTTATAAGATAACCATCGAGCAATATTTTAATCCCCATTGATTTTAACTTTCCGCCCTTAACCTCGAATTGAAAGGTATTCATCATTCGCTGGGTTTTCTGAAGTAATATCCTCTTTAATCTCCTCCAAAATATCTTCTTTTAAGTATTCTCTCTCTAACTCCTCGTTTAAAAATACCGTCATCGCCATTGTTTTATTTTACTTTTTATTTTTTAAATTCTAATAGAACGTGAACTGGACACCTGTGATTATCGATAAAGTCGCCATTTTTGTCGCGTAAATCTATTCTTATCTCAGTTATCATATCGCGCCGCACTTTGAAAAAATCTGGGCTTTCGAAATTTTTTGTATACAAGTTTCTGAATGCGATATCGGGACACGCCATGCTTTTTATAATCGGCATTTGTTGACCGTTCATAAAAACGCCGTCGACCAACCACATGCGGAAATTTAACATTGCGCAGGGTCTTAAATCCATCGGTTTTACAGATCTAGCATATTTATCGGTAATTAAGGTTTGACTAGGAAAACCTAAAATTTTGTTTAATTCTTCCGGTAATTTTACAATATCTCCAGATTTAGCAACTATGCCAATTTTAGAAGTATTCCTGTTAATATAAATTGTTTTCAAGTAACCACTTAAGAAAACTCTAATATCTCTAATACTGTAATTACCCGCTTCAAGCTTATAAAAAACAGCGTCTTGCCCCCGTCTCCTATATTCAATATGTACATCCTTTTGAACGTTAAAAAGACCGTTCCAAAAATCGATAGTTTTTATACCGACATACCAATCTCCATTCGTATTATCGATGTATTGAGATAATTTCACTGGCTTTCTGATTTCAGTTATGAGGTGAAACATTTTTATAAAAAGTAAAAATCTTTTTAATAAAAAATGTCAATTTTCACAAAATCAAACTACCCAGTTGGTCCTATGTATAGTGATAAAGAGAATCTTCATTTAACATCATTCGATGTTTACGTCAACGAGACTAATCATTTTCACGTTTCGTTCGAAAATATCTTCTTAAAATATGACATCCCGGATATATTTGGAGCTGGAGATGAAAATGTAAAAAAGCTATTGAGTAGATGGTATTATGAGCCAATCATTTTTTGGAGAAATCAACTGAATTTCGCCATTTGGTGCACAACGAGTGGTTGTGGTGTGTCCATTAAAAAAAACGATGGCAGGCGACCCTTTGTCAAAATCTTTATTTAAATTCCATATTTATTTCCAAATACGAAGAATTTTGAAAAAGATGTCCTGTCCATTACTAAGTGATCCAGATTTTAACTTATACAATAATAACGTCGATAAATCTGCTTACAAGAGAATATGCAGAAAGTTTAACGTACCACCCGAAACAGACAGGAAGATTAAAGGAACCATTTTCAGATGAGGATATCGACAACAAGAAAAGTGGACTACTTTTATTTTAGACAAACGCGTAGATCGGTATACTTTACCAGGAGCAGTAAGAATTGATGAAAGTATAAGAACTTATGTCTGGGCTATTTTGAGTAGCCAGGGCGAAACCAGGACACCTGTAGTGGGTGGTGGAGCCACCTTGCTTGATGCTCAGGAGCAAGTTTTAGTTCTGGTGGAAGATGCCGTAAACAGACCCGTGGATCTGCCCACAGATATAGATCGTTATGTAAAAACATAAAGTAAAGTAGATTATGTCTTCTATCCAGGTTTATACATGGCACCGTCTAACATGCTATTAAAAATTGGAAAAAATATCGAAGATTATAATAATGAAATCGTTATAGCACCGAATGATGCTAAAATAGGGCAAAATGAGGAATTAAATCCTAAAAAATTCAAAAAGATAATTTCTACTGAACCTGTTAAAAAGCATGTTGAGGTACACAGATCATGAAGATCACAAGTCTGCCATATTTTCATTAGCATTAATGACTTTTCTTATTTTCATTGAATTTCGTTAATAAAAACCCCAAAACCATCATTCCAAGTACCCACAAATGTTCACCCAGCCATACAGCTGTTTTTCCCAGAGTGGATAGTAGCCACGACACGATAGATCCTAATATGCCAGGTAATGCAGCACCAAAACTAACTGCTAACTTTTTAAAACATTTTACCAATGGCGTTTAATTGTTTTTTCATCCATTCTTTTAATCCACCTTTATCTGAGGGTAATGGTGGTGGTCTTAAAGACAAAACGTTAAATGCAAAGATGAACAACTTACGATCGATCAAACAAAGGAATTACGGTATGGTTATGGACAAGACTGCATTATCCCCACTCGATACTAAGTGATAAAACGTACGCATTAGGACATTGGAGGTTGGATAAATTTTTGTGTAGATGAATCAGGTAGTTTATCGAGTGGTTGGCCGCGCGAGAGAAAAAATAATAATGTAGTTACATTATTAATTTTATGTAATGTTATTGAATTTCGACAGGTATATTTTAATCATTCATTGAGAGGAGGCTGTTTACGAATTTTCACGCTCGAGTGAACACTCAGGTAAACTTTTGTAAAATCGATAATGCTGCGGTTAAATGTGCGAGTATAGATTTTGTTAAGGCGTGCGAGTATAGATTTTACTATGCAGTGCATGGGAGATTAACAATGTGTGCCAGAACCCTCAATTAACACGACACACTTTCATTTATTATCATCTCTGTACTTTACTGTAATGTGTAACTGTGTTTTAAAGGTGCATGTAGCACAGTTAAATTATTTGTGCCACCGCACAATTAAGTTTGTTACAGATTTTTATAATCATTACAAATGTTAAAAAGAACTGTAATCAAGCATGTAGCTAGTGTTTTAATGGTGCACAAAGCACACGAAATAACTTTGTCACCGCATGTTTATAAATTTTACAGTGGAACATTTTTATTATTATTTTATATTTTATGGATTTTAAATGATTGTTATACTGCACTTCTACATTGGACTTCTGGCATTAAAGACTTAAAATTTCATTACGTCTCCTGTCTGATTTTCCTGTCACATACCAAGTACCCATACCAGACGAATTCATTATCACCATAAGCACGGTGATAGAACCTCCGGGTAGATATAAAATTCATTCAGCATATTGACAAGAAAGCTAGTTTCTCGGTGGAAAGAGCCAAATGTCATGAAGACCTAGAAACAATGGTGAAATTTTAGAACATTTTCTCCGATAATTTCAATGCTATCAAATATCTAAATGTACGTGTAACCTAGTAAGTCTGCCCATAACAAATATTTTCCTAAAAAGAAATGCTGTCGCATGCAGTTTTGACTAAAATTTTTAAATAAATCTACTTGGATGTTAAAAGGTACATAAAAATTTAATTTATAGTACAAAGTACAAAGTTTCAAATATTTTGTTTTCGATTTGTGAAGGTCTTGTAGAACTACACTAAAATTATCCAGACGCAGAAAGGTCCTTATATTTCACATGATTGTTTGACCTACATCCATAAACCAAACCACGACTGCACATAATATCCAGAATCTCCTAACCCTTGCGCCAGAGACAGAATGCATCAAAGCATTACTGCTGTTTTGAATTCAACAATTAAAGGGTTCAAACGTTTACACATGATATACCAAGAACTTGTGCTTTCAAAAACCCTAAAGGAATATATCTACACGGACATGTTTGTTTTTCTGTTATTTACATCACACAAAGAGTGGCCTCCTTGGTCGAGTGGTTAGCTCATCGCGCTTTGAAGCATGGAGTCTCTCACTTCTGGTCAGCGCGGGTTCGAGTCCAGCTGGAACCTGAGCTGATTTTTGTGAGACAATTTGCTAGTTTACTTGCGGAATTATAACCGGGTTCTCTCCACGGACAAAAACTGGCCGCCACCAGTATGTCGTAAAACAGCGTTGGAAATCCAATCAAAACCCCACCAAGAAATGCCACTTACATGGATGTCGCCAGCTTTTTGTGAGGAACCACAGATGTTTACTTGTACTGTGGACTGATGCCAATGCAGTGATGATTATTTAATGCGTCACGCTTTGCTTGACACGTGACCTCGGTTATAATTCCCATCCTAAAGACCCGTGACATTCTCTTTGTATGTCGAACGCTTGGCGACGGAGCAGTCACTGTCATTTTTAAAGTCTTTGGTGTGACCTGGTAACGGGAATCGAACCCAGGACCTCCCACTTGCGATTCTAACGCTCTAACACTAGAGCACCACAAGCAGTCCTGGACTTAGGTCAATGTAAAATAACAAAAAGTGCATGATCGACAATGGGTTTATGATTTATTAATATTATAAAGATAATACGAGTTATAATGCTCAAGACGATCTTTTCTGTCAATTAGACTTCATCAGTTGAGCTCAAATTTTACAAAAAAAATGTTTTCTTAAGGAAAAGTGGTATAATACACGGCCAAAAAATAAATCTAAATGCATAGCCAAATTCGTCTAAGAGTAACCACTGTAAAATATGACTATCTTAGCTTTTGAAATATTTTGAATTTAAATGGTGTTATCAGTGCCAAATGTTACTTTAGTATACGATCATCAGCTGGTACCGAAATACCTGGTGTTAGGCTTAGGTATACCCCCAGGGACTCAAATGGTCCACCAGCAGTGGCAACGACCTAGTGGTTATAAATATTTGAAACATAATACCAAAGTTATAATGCTTAATGCGATCGTTTCAGTTCAGCTCCAATTTTACAAAAAGGTTTTCTAATTATTGATACAGTTTAATATAGTTTTTATTTTAAGGCAAATTACAACTAATTGTTTATTAGAAGAACTAGGATATAATACAAATTCTGGTAATCCTATATACATACGTAGCCCACTTTGAAAGTACGAGATCCTTCAAAATCAGGTGTCCGTATTACGTTCTTTTGATGTACCTACAACCGCTACTGATTTTGAGCTAACATATTTATATTGTATACCTAAACTTCACAAAACCCTTATATAACCAATGGTACACAGCAGGACCCAGAAATTGTTCTACCAAACATTTATCTTTACCCCTTACCAAGTTACTGACAACCGTTAGGGAGGAACTTCCAGAAGCGGTGTAAATCAGATGTGGATGCTGAAAAATTCTAAAGAACTTTTAGAAAATTTGAAGGCACACAATTTTTCTCAAATTCACAGTATCAAAACATACGACTTCTCTACTTTTTACACAACAATTCCAGATAAAAAATTAAGAGAGACTTTTTAGCATCATAAAAAACTGTTTTTTCAAAGTGGTACCCGAAAATTTAAATATTTAGTGATTGGTTATCATGATACTTATTTTGTCAAACACCACTCCGATTCTACACATAAATACACCGAAGTTGAAATAAAAAAGATGCTAAAAGTTCTAACAGACAATATATTTGTAATGTTCGAAGACGTGGTCTTTCAACAAACTCTCAGCATTCCCATGAAAAGCAGTTGTGCCCCTTTTATTGGCCGACCTGTTCCATCAATTTAATATAAATAAATTAAGATAAAAATTGGTATCATACAATGCCAAATAATAAACCTAAATATATTGCCAAATATATCTATGGGTAACCACTGTAAAGTGATGACTATAATGAATATTCTACACTCTAATAGGTGTTTGATTCACTGATATTTTGCATTACAGTTTACAATGTTTGCAGACAAACAGTTGATGGGATTTTAAGGACAGAGGAAACAATTTTGTTCCGCTGTGTCCGGAGAATTTCCCGCTGTGTCCTGAAAAAGACAACCAGCCTTCCGAAAACCCGGACTACTACCTAGTTGAGTTGGATCGTGTATGGCTTTTTAGCTATTATAAAACGGAGTATCTAAACGCAATAGATATTTGATATTATAGGGAATAAAGCAAAGTTATGTCTAAGTTTCATCGTTGCTATAAAATAAATCCTAATTTTGTCATATGTAACAATATTGCACAATAAAATTATTTTTGTGTTTTGTTAATTTGTTTTCTCTTTTTAAAGTCAGTGTGAAACTAGGATTATGTTTTTTTTCAGCAGTTCTTTGTCTGGCAGCATTGTTGAATAATATGTAGGGCAGTATGTTTCGCGGTTAGTGCGAAAACAACAAAGCACACGTGTACTTGAGCTTTTGACACCATACATCAAATAAATGCTCTGGTAAACATTCATTATATTTTCTAGCATCGGGTTTCCAAAATCTGAATAATGAACCAAACTTCAAACTAGAATAACCCGACTATTTTGAATATCTTACTTATTTGAAAGAAAAATTTATATATAACTCTATGTATCCGGGGTTTGAATATATATATATATATATATATATATATATATATATATATATATATATATATATATATATATATATATATATATATATATATATATATATCACAGTTCCGAAGGAAAATAAAATATAAATAATGCCATTTGATATACTGACGCCTTTTATTGTATAATTAAGGAATTTGAACAAAAACATAGCGAAATTTTTAAGGAAAAATCAAGGTTAGTTTTTTTTATTGTTTTCTTTTTCTTTTGTTTGTTGTTCTTTTTTTCTTTCGTGTTTTGTTTTTGGCGAGTAATTACAAAGCTACTTGGTGGGTTTAACATAACTACATATATGTAGTGAAATGTACAATGTAAAAATGAAGAAGTACCAATCAAGTCCATTAGAACACGACGAATTAGATGTGCAATGATCTCAACACGAAGAACATGTTTGGTGTAGAGGTCAAGTTTGGTGTAGAGGTCAAGTTTGGTGAAAAGCACGATTGGCGAAAGGGAGTCACTGTCTGTGGCCGTGCTCCAGAATACTATTTAATATTATTGAGAGGGGGACTTCGTAATGTAATTTATTTAAAAGCCTGATTCAACATCTGTAGGCATCGGTTAATATGTACACATATAACGTGATGGACAATTACAGAGTCTTAGTCTCTGTAACCCCTTTTCACACGGCTTTGTTTGTCTTAAGTGGGGACTTAATTAAAGTACTAACAGCACCTACACGGTAACAAATGATACAGTTCAGATTATATAGTGTCCTATCAAAGTGATTATAGCACGTTCTGGAATACACATTGAAGTACTTGTCGCTCACAATGTTTATTTCTTTATTCACAATACAGTAATTAAACATTTTCCATTATTTTGGTTGGCATACAGTTATCACATTAATAAATATAAAATTTATCAATGTGACATTGACTTCTAAATGACCAGGGCTGTTGTTACATAATTAAGCCACGTATATAACTTTCAGTACGAGAACAGATTTCTCTTGTATACAGCATGCCACGTATGGTTATAAATGCTATCTTTAGAAATATTTTGCAGTATTTCTCTCATTTCAAGTACCTTTATCAAAAGTGCGTGCAATCAACTAAATTCCACATTTTGTTGTAAATTTAAAAATAACGAACTATATTTTTGGTAGCATTATTTGCTTTATTAGCGGTACATTGGACAGAATCGCTGGAATACATTGAGATCGACAATAACAAACACATGTACATGTGTATGACATTAATGGATATCATATAAATACCTTCATTGTTTATTCATTCACTGTATAAGCTTTTAAAAGGATCAATTATCAACTTGAATTTACAGTTTAACTTAGGTTTATATCGTATCAGATCTTTGTAGGGTAACTTATCTTTAACGCTCCGATGAGAGATAGTTCGTAGTATTAATTATACTCAAGAAAATTGATTAATTGAAAATTGCAATTCTTCCGCCATTCTTCAGCCATTTTGTGTGTGATGCTAACTAAACGAAGTGACTGGCGTCACCTAGTAAAATGCAATAAATGCTAATTCAATTTATTAAGTAATGATAACAAAACAAATATATAAAATATAATAAAACTATCTGACACATATTTAAGGAACTAGTTATTAGAAAAAAGCAGCAATGGACGGAGATATCTGGAAAAATCCAGCTTCAGTTGGGTTAAAGCAAGCAATGCAACATTATTTCGTATTATTCCTATACTTGTCTATCTATATTTTGTACAAATCGAATTATGATCTGTTAACATGTGGTTACGTACACATTTATATTCACCTATTTATTCACTTATTCACTAATTAAGAGAATGTTTAAATAAAAACTTCATATAAACTTCCATGTTTATATATAAACAATGACCTTATTACCTACTACACAATCAACGGGATCTCGGAAATGCGAAATAAAATTACCTACTGACGATCCCCCTAAACAAATTGTTGTCAACTGTAAGCAACTGCTTCCTTGAAATTTAACCTGATGTTATATCGAGGTGAAGACATAGATGTAATGAAAACAACTAGTTTTTACCTTTCAAACAGGTGTATATATATGTGTATACGTGTAATTTAACAAGATCATTTCTTGTTTAAGATTTTTTAACTATCAAAATAATTTCCGCTGACCAAAAATTAGGACAGCCGTGAAACGCTCAGAAAAATATGTGTTTACCGGTTTGAAAGTTGCATGTTTTCTCTGTAAAAATCATTTAAGGAAAAAAATATTTTTGCCGAAAAGGTCACACAGCCTAAAGCGTTATATGATTCAAATAAATACATGATTTGTTGTGTACAAGAGATGCGATCACGTGCAACTGTGATAACATATGTACCTATTACTCTATAAACGAACATAAACTAGATATTGTTTTTTGTTTATTGTAACAATGACAACTGCCCCAACTGTCCACTGGTGCACTGGTATCTTACTGTATGAGTTAAGGTCAAGGCACAAATGTCAATAACATTATAGTTTGAAAGCATTTTAAGAAAGATTTATACACAGGACAAGATATTTGACATTGGGGTTACTGTGACTTTGACGTTGAAGATATTATCCATGGTGAAAGTCATGCCCTATAACATATTAAACTTTGAAAGCGTTCCAATCAATAATTTGGAAATTAAAGGTGAAATAATACTTCTGTGACCATGGGTCTTTTTGACATCGACTTTGAGGATATGACTCAGCATACAAGTCATAATGCACATTAAGGTTAACGTAAATAACAGGATATTGACGTTTGAATGTACTTTAGGTAAAATATATAATAAATCTCCGATACCAAAGCATAAATCAATAGAATGTCAAGAACATAGATACAAATCCGGTAAAAATGGACCAACACGGACCTCTGGGAACCAAGAGGTGGGATCAGGAGCCATGGAGGAGTAAGCATTCCCTGTCGACATGTCACACCCGCCGTGAGTCTACAGTCAAGTCAAATGAAATACGTGAATCCTCGTCACAATTGGTACAGACATCTCAACAACCGCCAACGAAAAAGCAACTCAACATTTCACTTAGTGAAATATAAAAATCTCAAATACCAAAGTATAAATCAATAGGATGTCCAGGACATAGATACAAATCCGGTAAAAATGGACAAACACGGACCTCTGGAAACCAAGAGGTGGGATCAGGTGCCATGGAGGAGTAAGCATCCCCTGTCGACCGGTCACACCCGCCGTGAGTCCACAGTCAAGTCCAATGAAACACGTGAGGAGTGTATCCTCGTCACAATTGGTACAGACGTCTCAACAACCGCCAACGAAAAGGCAACTCAACATTTCACTTAGTGAAACAGAGTAATTGCAAACAAGACTATTATACCGACCATAAAATTTGCGGAACGTTGACATTAAACGCGGTTTTCGATATCCCTGTGTCAATAATTTGTCAGTGAGTAGTTTACCTCTGTGTATGAAATCTTCATATGTTGTGCACGCCCTGGCATATCGGATCATTTGTGAAATATAAACTCCATATGCAGGTGAGTGAGGGATATTACTACTTAAATGTGGAAAATTTACGATGGGAAAGCCGAAATCGTCGCGTTTATTGAAACAGAGTAATCGCAAACAAGACTATTATACCGACCGTAAAATTTGCGGAATGTTGACATTTAACGCGGTTTTCGATATCCCTTTGTCAATAATTTGTCAGTGAGTAGTTTACCTCTGTAAATGAAATCTTCATATTTTGTACACACCCTGGCATATCGGATCATTTGTGAAATATAAACTCCATATGCGGGGGACTGAGGGATATTACTACTAAAATGTGGAAAATTTACGATGGGAAAGCCGGAATCGTCGCGTTTGAAATGAAGAAGTACCAATTAATAATCGAAACTCAAGTCCATTAGAATACGACGAGTTAGATGTGAAAATGGTCTCAATATGAAGAACAATTGCGAATCTCAAACGGGATAGGACCTTTCCAGGAGTCCGAGAGGAGTCATCGTATAAGATAGGGATGGAATTATATATCCTAGACAAGAGGTTGGAGATTGTGGGTCACCATGATCTTGGTCTTGAAGATATAAGTTAAGCCAGTATCATTTTCATGAAATAACAAATCATTAGATAATGGGTAATTACATATCAAAAGGTTCAAGGGTTGGAAATAATGGCCATAACAAGATTTTTGACTGCAAAAAGCCGTAGCAAACCCAATATGTCTCCCCCACTTTGGGGACGGGGGCATGACTCCATCAATATTGGGGGGGGGGGTATGCATTAACATGTATTGGTGAATCTAGGTGTATATTTACATTGATAAAATCAACTCGCATTTTTGTTTTCAGCACGGAAATTTGGCTATATTTCCTTTTCAGTGAATTTTAAAAATATCTAAAGCAAAATTTCTTTCAGCTGTTAAATAAATCATTCACTGTATATTTAAAGATTGCATCTCTAATTGTGTTGTGAGAAAAAAAGCACTTTTAAGTTGCTTGCATGATTTTATGCTGATGTCAATAAATTATTTTTAACTCATCAAATGACTGTAAAAAAATAAAATAAATAGATAAAAAATAAAATGACAGTAATATCAATATGCGGAAATTAAGGCCTACGTGAAAATGTACCTTAAATCTACAATGACCCATTAGAATAGATAAAAAAAACAAGAATTCCTGGCTAGACTTTAAATAAATTTATCAAGAATCAGTATTAATGAATTGTTAACTTTTAACCCGATTCTCATTCGTTTATTTACGTGTGCCAGTTTCTAATTACTAAGGAGCAAAGGAACTGTGTGGGAAAAAGTGACGTCATTATCAGTTTATATTGTATGCTGATGAGTATATTATTCTAGGATCGAAAAAAAAATTATCACATAGGTGAATATTTTGAAAACGGATCTAGAATAACCGCAGATCATAATGTCCTACCACAGACAAGAAAACATATTTCTGATTTATTTCCATGCTAAGAACACTATATAACATATTTCGGTCATATATATACATGCATACATATGCACTGTTAATATATTTGTACATATAGAAGAGGTACCACAGTAGCGATTAGATTTTATCATTTTATTTATATTTTAATCTGTTTCGTTGACTTATTAAAATGCGAAAATTACATGTTTTTCACTATGTGTATGTCGTAATAAAAGTCAAACGCATAGCGAGGTTTACTGTGACGTGTAAGCGGATAATGATTGCACGGTGAAACATCGCTATTATGATACCTATAAAATGAAAACTTATGATATATATGCGAGGTATCTTCCTAATCATGGCGGTCTTTAGGCGAGGTTTCACTGTAATTCAAATAAAATGTCGCAATTAGCGAAATAGAACAGTGATATTTTGTGAACGTATCCCTACATCTATTGTCACAATTAGGTGTCTGCACAAAGTGGTCCATTTGCTCTGCCTTAATATATGCATGTATAGATGTATGCCTGTATACATGTTTATGTTTATTGATACATCTTAATATATGTATAGTATATAACATATGTATGGTACATAATATATGTATGGTATATAAAGATTGATCATTTTTATCTGCATGAAGGGGATGTTTAGAAGATATTTCATTTAAACGGAGTAAATAATTAGAAACTTTAAGCTATATCAAACGATTTGTTAATAAATCTGTCAAATACTGCATATCTTTACTTTGAAATTAACATTTTCCGACAGTTTTGAAATAGTTTTTGTTTGTTTCTGAACATATCTGTCAGATCGATATATTCCATATCAAACACTACACAAATGGCTCATCAACAATCTGACAGGCCTCAATCAGGACGACTTGATGATATGTATCTTTGTATTTAGGGGTCAGTGTTCCATCCGTGACCTGTCAAAATAAGCAAATTGAAAAATAAACCTACTTTATAAAATAACAAATTCTCAAATCGTTGTGTCGATTTCCACGAAATTAATCAGGGTCAAACACTCGTCATTCGATGTAAGAACTTGTCATTAATACAGCGACATAAACAATTGTTTCCGTGAAAACAATTTGATCACCATGTAGTTCAAGTTCTGAAGGTCGTAATTTCACAAAAGTGCAATCTTGAAGTAACCCTACTATGTATTGTATAATAATTTAAAAAAGAATAATATTGCTTGTTAACAATACGACATAATAAACGCATGTTTCTCATTACCGGTTTTATGAGATTCCGAGTCATTATTGCAGTACATGTATTAAATTTGTCAGACATGTTGTGTATTTGGTTACTTTTATGTTTATTTTAACAACAAAACGAGACAAATAAAATCAATAACATGCATAATTTAAAAATGTACATGTAAAACATATTTTAATGTGGAAAACAAGATGTGCTTTAGAACCACCTATGCCCTGGAAAATCTACTGTTTAACATGCAAATTGTCAGTTTAACATTGACCCCCAATAATGTTTTACTCAGTTTCTTATTCAATTTAGGTTTTTGTCAATGACATATGTAAAGGTTTTTATTGTTTTCAAGTATATATATATATATATATATATATATATATATATATATATATATATATATATATATATATATATATATATATATATATATATATATACGGCTCCAACCGCCTGGCGTCCCATCCACCCGGTCATCTTCGTATTCACAGAACTGCGAAATCTGTTAATAATAGTGATCTGGGCTTATGTACACGAGAACGGCCAAAAACAAGATCATTTTTATTTTCATTATTATTTTTCATGTTAAAAATGAAAGTTAAGACGTTTAGATCTAGATTAAAATGTATTATTTTATTCTTAGCCACTGATGACTCCTGTAAATCTAAACAAGCAGAATTAAACTTTACATTGTCTAAAGATATGTTAAAAATTCGTATTTTGATATCATAAACGTGTTTTTGATTGGCATGATCACTGTGACAACGCCCACTGCACATGCATATTCATATAATCGCAAGTCTTGTGTTTCTGTGTGCTTTCGTTAAATTGAAAAAAATAAACAGGACTTTAGTAAAACAACCTGCATATCTCATTGATTTCTTCACGGATATGAGTCTTAATTGTATTGTCTGAGCCAATCAGATTCTGATCAGGTACATGATTATTTCATCCAGGAATTCCTTACCTCTAAAATAAATATAAAATCTAAAATCCGAATTATATCTTTGTCATCCTGACTTAGACTTTCCACACGTAAGTACTGCTTTATATATTTATCAAAGGAAAGGTTTTATTATAGGTGCTGATATATGATATTTTATAATCATGAATTATATAATTATAATATGGTTAAACAATATTCTTTTACGCTGGTTTAAACATGTATTTCATAATATATGGAATTGCCATTAGTTTAATGCTACGGATATAAATGACAATAAAGCAAATATTTATTTAAAAAGATGTATTTACAAGTATAACAATTATTACAGTATCTTCTTAATAAAAGTTCAGATTTTCGTTGATAATCTTTTCATAGTTCCTGCTACATATATCAAGATATCCGCTAAAAGATAGTACTATATAATTCAATATGATAGCTGTTTTCTGAAGGTGATATCAAACATGAGAGAGAGAGAGAGAGAGAGAGAGAGAGAGAGAGAGAGAGAGAGAGAGAGAGAGAGAGAGTATAAATGGTAGTTTTTAGTATGCACATCTTTGATGAGTTTCACTAAAAGTTTACACATAAGCGAGTTTCTTCTCTTTTTCTCTGATTATAATGTCAACAAATAAATTTATAAATATTTTATATAGATTATGCTTCTTGTTTTACGTTCTTTTGTGGTTAAGGTTAGAAAATTCAATCTCAAAACATAAAATATATAAGATAATATTACCATTCTTACGCATATCAGATATTTAGCATAACTAAATATAAATACATGTATGTTTCGAATCCCGGGGTTATATTGTAATCCTATCTGAAAATGGTATCTTATCTTGGCTACAAGATTTATGTTTACGTGTAACTACGTAATTCTTTGTTTTATGCGATTACAATCTTAAGACAACATGAAAACCTCTTATTTACTTTGACTAACTCTTGAATAGTGCGATAAGTTATAAGTGTTATCGAATATTTAATTTACGCATAATGTAGCTATGTAGAATTAATATATCAATATATGCTATTGATTATTTTAAATAAGCACACACTACCTGGGATATTAGGGGGAAAACAAAAGCAGCAACACCGAATCTCGATGCATTTACTTTCTCTTTAGAATTTTATCTTTTATCGAATTAAGAATCATGCTACCTTTATTTTTTCTAATAATTATTGTACGGTTTGACAAATATATATGCCATGCTTTGATAACATAAAGTGTCGTTTGTCACGCAAACATTAACGAATTTTAGCTGAAAGTGTCCTGGGTTGGTTTATTGTTGAGAAATATATCTTCCTTATTATAAATACTATCAATGAGAAGAGAGACATTTAATCCAATATGAAACATTGACTTGTATATTGCATCGGGTTAAAACACTACAGGCCTGGCTGTTATCAAGTATTACTTAACCCTCTTAACAGGACAGACACCACCAAATATTTTCCCATAGGCCTCAATGCTAATTTACAAAACTTCAGGTCACTGTCACTCCCATGTTTATTAAATCTGGGTCAAATAAGTACCCTGTGCTGAAAGATCAATATTTTTGATAACAAAATATGCAATCAAAAGTATAGGTTGCCGTTGCATTTCTACTTCAAATTTTCACTTGTTTACAACTCGTAGTATTCCGCACCAAAGGAAAATATCTATTCTCATATGACCCCTCCCTTTCAATTTTTATCCGTCAACCCTATAATTTCCAAAGTACTACCAATATTCATGTATTTTTTTTATCACCTTAATTTCACTTATTAATGGCAAAACTAATTTTTTCATTTAATGACCAATCAGATCTCTGGGCTCATTTTACCCTCCGCACAACTTTGGGTGTCCAAAATGTCTGCGCCCATGTTGTAAACAAAGCAAGTGTTTTTCCTAACATAAAAAGTTTCCCCCCAAAATTTAGTACGGAGGCATTTCTGTCACGCGTAAAATATATATTAAAATTTCGAGATGATAGCTAACATGTTCGAGAAAATAACTCGAAATTTCAGGATAATTGATGAAAATTAAGTGATCTGCCACTGTATACGTCCACTTGAAAATCAGAGATATCATCTAGAAAAGTATCAAGTTTTTAAACTCTAATGAAAAGAATTACATGTATAATTACAGTTCGAGTTATCATCTTGAAATCTTGATTTATTATACAGAAATTTTGGGTTGTCATCTGGAAATATTAGATACATTTTTACACATGGTAGAATATTTATATCTTTGGTAATGCCCGGATGAGCTGACCTTGTAACGTTCAATTAAAAGCAATAATAGTGTTAAAGAGCCTACAGGTTTTCTTATTGGTTTTATCAATAAAATGAATGGTATAGAAAAATATAATACGGTAATATGAAAGCATGATGACAAAACAGGTGCGTGGTATGTCAAAATGGTAATAAAGTAAGATATCCATTAGCCATACGATTAGAACTATTATGTTCGCAGATTTTGATTTACGAGATTCTCACTCTTTGGTAAAACCCCCGGTAAATCAAAAGTGGGAACATGATATAACAATGAGGAAACGTAAGGAAAGCACACGTCCTCTTAATTCTGTAGATAAAATTAGTGATGTACCGATTGATAATCGAAAATCGATGGAGTCCAAAAATACTGCTGACAATCGATTACAAGATTTATATAATCGATTCTGGAACTTCTGCCTAGTCCGTTTCGTTTAGTTCATTCATTACCTGCATCATTGATATTCCAAACAAATGGCTGAAAGTCAGAGGAAATGAAGTATGAGATGTAGTATTTATAATTAAGGCTAGAGAGGGATTTAAGGGGGCAGCAGAATTTTCCATATATTACTTCCAAAATTACGTCTTGATTCTCAAATTATCTACGACTGCGTCAAGTTTATTGTACAATTCAGTTGATTTTCTTCGTTCGTATCGGACTATTATCGTATTTTATGCATTCAAAAGGAACTTAAAATGCTTTTTGAATAAAACAATGACAAACTCAAACTCCTATTTTATTGATAATTAATCATGTAAGGCGTTTACCTCTAGTTCAAAATTGCACAGAACACATGGTTTGGCCTGGAAACGTACTTCCGGAAGTAGAGTAATAAACAAAATCGTACCGGACAAGACTGGCATTTGAATTTTGGAAATATTTCTTTTATACAAGTAGTATTGTAATAATGGTAAATATAAATTTGAAGTAAATATACTGTTAAATGAAAGTTATGATAAAATAAAGAAAGACTTTGATAAGTATCATTTTTTCAAATGAATAAATTCAGTGACATGCATATATCGATTTAGACACAAAATGTGTATATTGTATAAAGATTAATGAACTCTTTATGCAACTTCGAAATCTACTTACAATAAAAGAATTATGATTAAATTTATAAAATCTATATTGTAACATTTCTGTATGTCATTACAGAATTTGAATAACAGCTGACACATTTAATATACAAATAAATAAACAAACTACTATGATCAAACAATATGTTAAAAGACTTGGATTGGGATCCTCTAAAAGTTATAAGTGACAGTCACAACGACTCATTTATTGAGATACTAAGATAAATAAATCCATGGGAGTGTACCTGTGAATTATTTATTTAGACTGGATGGTATCAAGTACCTGACTTTAGGCTCAAAAGTCCATGTCAGATACAACATTGTGTCTTTGATATTTTATAAATAAGTTAATGACAAGCCGATTATAATCGCTAATCGATCGGAAGAACACATACGATTAGTCCGAATAATCGATTGTCAAATTCCATCTGATTCCCAACACTAAATGAAATGCAGTTTAGCTTTCACTGGATTGTGATGTATATTGACAAAAGAACTGCATTACTCAGCTATTTTGCCTCTAGAGTTAAAATATTTGGATTACCATTTAATTTTGTTACAGTGCTGTGTTGTTTTTGTTTGACATAATCAAAATGTAATTGGTAAAATAAACCACCTGATAAATTGTCGCTGGTAACAGTTCAAACCACAAGTTGATTTATTACACAACGTAAACCAACAATAAAGATATAAACTGTGAATTATATTATATCATGTCTCCATTGCACGGATACGGAACTACTCATCCTCACCTCTGACGATGCAGGTGGTTTCCTAATAACATTAACGGATATATCAGGGGGAATTTATACAAAAAGAATTTGTGGAGTAAAGAAAACAAACAAGTAAAGGACGCAAATTCTTCCCTCGTAGACAGAAGCTTATTAACAGAATGTTCAATATTTAGAATATGCACTCTATTGATCGGGGCCAATAATTTGCATATATTTTCATTTAGTCCAATTATGAGCTATTTATAATTAAAGAATAATACAGAATTGTACTCAGCATCAATTAAATATAAACTCAAGTTCGACTGTGTATCTTTTCAGTCTCCATGACAACAATGATATCACTTCTGTAATAAACATTTTCACTATCATTGTAAATTACAATATAAAATTCTAAGATAACAAAGTGTAAACCTTCAGGATATCTTAGATATAATATACAAATCTGATGAATATTGGACAAACACGGACCTCTGGATATCCAGAGGCGGGATCAGGTGTCAGAAGTAAGCATTATATTTTGACAGGTCAAACACCGTGAGTCCACTGTAAAATTCAAATGAAATAAGTCACAATAGTGCAGACGACTCAACAACCGCCATTGAAAATGCTACACCTAAATATTTTCAATAACATTTTGACTTATCATAAGTTGGAACATTCAACAAATTCAGACAAATGCTAAAACAGGTGCTTGTTAAATCCGGTCCTTTAATTTAATGAGTAAGTTTAACCTTTACCATTGTGGCGAAGGAACAACGTTCGCCTTTATACCGTTCAATATTTTAAGGTTCGCATTAAGCAAATATTGAAAGTGTTCCGATTTCTTGGGTACCTCTCGTAAACACGTGAACAGAATACTTTTGGTTCAAAGGTAAACCATACAGAAACTCCAATTCTCCACAATTGTAAATAATCACCTTGCAAACCAGACTAGATCTGGCAAAGCAAATGCAAACAGAAAGACGGCGTACCTCCGTTAGTAGAGTACTAGATCTTGCAAAACGAATATTCCTGGTTCGTTCTCAGATCGAGTAATTTCCCCATTAAAGCCTAATGAAAATAAGAATATCCAGGCTATGCAGTTAGATTCGTTTGCGGGTTGTAAATATGTAGTGACATTTTGAAAGCCGCAGTGTTATGGACCACGAAAAAATGACGCATATAGACAAATGGGCATATCACAGGGGGGCGTGACAAGGGTGTAAGGTAATCTCGCTTCTTTATAGAAGTCACGCCGGTCGATAAATGAAGTTCAACAAAGTTTGAACCACTCGTATCGTCGAAAAGGGCGTCATATTTTACAAAGATAACGCGCGCTCTGAATGCCCTCTGTCGTACGTTATGCTGTTTCTAGGGAAAACCAGGAAACGCCTGTTGAAACGCACAATCGCTTTTCACATTCTTATTTTGGGAACGGAGATAGTTATGAATATGGGTCATGGTCTCTGTGGTAATTTGTTAATCAATTATTATCTTTTTAATATTCATGAGGAACGAAATAAGAAATTGCCTTACATATACCACAAAAACCTTTACATGGATTTCCCGAGTAGACAACAAAATGCATACTGTAGGTGAACATTTATTGTCGAACTACCGGCACAGAGTACTTACCCCAGCACTTACAGAATATATAGTTTGTTTGATTTAATGGTGCTGAACAGCACATTTAACAGCTTTTAGTTATATGGTGACGGCCAGTTTTTAACAGCGGATAGGAGAGAACCCTTTTACAATCTACCCGGGAGGGGACAACCCGGGCTTTCCTTAGATAAACAGGGACATTTCTTTACGTAATTATTTTAGGTTCCAGTTGAACTCAAACCTATGCTGATCAGAGGTGAGATACTTCATTGTTTAAAGCACGATGCTCAACCATTCGACCATGGATGATGCTCCCATACTGACGATATACGTCATCATGGATACAACACCATAAATAAATGATAATTTGAAATAAAATTAAACGCCTTTTTGATAATGCCCATTTTTCGTTTATGTTATGTCACATTCTGAAAAGTCTTTTACTTATGCAAGATGTCACCAGCTGTACATGGAATTCGACAAGCTTTGATCTGTGCTATGGACCTATGCCTTTGCAATGAGAGATATCTTGAAACGGGACTTCGGTTTTAAGTCTCATTCGAAAGATTCGTGACTTTCCCTTCGTTTACTGAGCGCCTTGCGAAAGCCGTTACCATTTTAAAGTATTTTGTATGACCCGGAACCGGGATCGAACCCGGGACCTCCTGCTTGCCCATCTCTAACTGAGGTAGGACAAAGCAACAAGGATCGCCTGAATAAAAAAAAAACGGAGTGATTGCGGCCAGTGCCACACTTAGAAGTAAAATATGGTATCAAAGATTCTTTCAATTCTACAATCATTACTTACCTCCCTTTTTAGAAGGACTTGACCTGGGTGTGTGTTACAGCTACATGCTTTCCACTGATTAATAACACCCTTACATGTACACTTGTTGACATCTTCATAAGTCACATGAGGGAGAAGTCATTATCTTTGTTGTGCAGTTACATTCGGTAACCTTTTCAACAATATATTATCATATTTTTCAAAATTTAAAATGACATCAAAGTTTTACTAAAACACGGGTCATCAGTATTGATTAAGATATTAGCGCATAATATAGCTGCCAAGTACCCGGAATCTACTCCAAACATTTTACGTGTTGTAACTGATCTGCACTTGTTATAGGCTACACAAAATATAAAAGCGAAACTTGACAAAATTGATTTGACTGTGGTTTATATTTGTATACCCGTCTCTGTGCAATCACATACTCCAAGTCTGGACAAAACAAGGACCAATTCGTCATTTATTTAAAATCATTTACTATGACTCGTTTACTTTAAAATAAAGTTGACTACTGCTTATCAAAATTTGTGTTATAATAACTGATATACAGAGATCGCCATATTATACTCGGAAAACCCTGGTGCAAACAACGGGATTATAAGAAAGATAAAAACAATTGCACTCTAATCGCTTACGCAAATATGACAGGTGGAATCTGTTCTGCTTATATCTCATGACTCCATTCGTTTAATGTCTTATTTTCTACTTCGTATTTTCTTTTCCATTCCACATTTTCTTAATTCTCTGCAGGCAAATATAACTCATCAATTCATAGTATTTAAAGGGACTTAGAAAAGGACCAGGGCCCAGGGCCATAAAACTATTCTCAGACAAATGCTTTACTCAGCTCCAAGATTTTACTCTGATAAAATACCTAAGTACGGCATGTAGCTGACTTAAGTAAAGGTATACCAAGGTAAAGTGGCACATCCTGGTTCAGTCAGAAACCAAAGCAATACGGTCTACTCTCCAAAAATATGTTGTACAGGTAAAACATATTGCCTTGCACGGACTCCATGCTTTACTGAATCTCTAATACTGTTGTGACGACAAGTCATCTCTGTTATGATTTGATTTAGACTCGCTGTGTTTGTAAACATGTGCAAATTTACCTTGGTAGACCTATGAATTTTAACAGCGAAAATGGCTGCCCCCTATGTTCGCCTCGGGACAAATAAACGCAAATGCCATTGTCATTGTCACCCTAGAGTATTCCGGGACATGGGTAATCCTTTGGCTTTCAAAAAAAAAAAACAACAACAACAACGTGTTATTTGAGCGAAATAGGTTTAGGAGATCTAAGCTAACAGCTTTATATATTGCTGATATAATTATTGTCAAATCATCAAGAAATAACAAATATATATATACTGTAATGAAAAACAAAATTCAAATATTTATTTACTTTACACCAGCGATATTATACAAAGCCTATCTCTACCTACACTAAATCTTTGAAAGACCACATCAGTTACTATTTTTCATACTACATTTACACAATTTTATTATAATTTATGATAATCTCCTAAAATCACAAATCATGAAAAAGTGAGCCATCAAAGTTAAATGTCTGGTTGGTAAACTCGTATTATAATACACATGTACATACCACTATCATAGTCAGTAACTGTCATTTGGAGTGCGCGAAATAGCGACTGGGTTAATGGAAACTATTCACTTGTGACGTCACATCAGGGGCATTAAGCGCACAAACGAGACCCCGATAAGTAAACTTTGATGGCAGAATAAACAGGTATCCTGTCATTTTTCACCTGAGATAATTTTGCTATATAACATTTAGATGGTTATCTTTGATTAAACTAAATAAAAAAACCACTTCCTGGGTCTGCTGGTCTGCTGGGACACACAGTAGATTGTGAATACGTTTTGGAATAATGCCTTATGGAAATTATGTATTGCTCTTTTGTTTTTTCTTATTATATTTTTTAATTTGCACACTTGTTTTGATGAAGGCATATTAAATTGAAAATTCAAATTCATATTAATTTCTTTGAAACACAGTATGTGTCACAAATATTGACATACTGTTATACCTAGTCTGCTGAAAAACAATATTTCGAAAAAAATTTTAAAGATTAAATATTGAATTATTAAAAAAACTCGTTTCATTGTATCAAATGACATGCATTTTGAGTTTATTTTCATTATTACTTATGATTGTTCAGTGTCGATTTCTACAACAATAAGATTGATATGTATACAGTTGACATGTACTTTATTTCGGCTATTTTACATCGAGTGATTAAAGAAAGTTTATTGTTTCAATAACGCTGGTTACTTGTCATATTTACCCAATAAATAATGGCGCAAATACTAAGCTAAAAATACTCTGCTATCTCCTGTCGTTCTGTCCTTAACCCACTGTCTGCGCCCCCGATGTACAAGAGTTCACTTCACTTAGATACAATGTACCTGGATTTGAGGAAACATCAAACGAGTTGACGCCATTATTATCATTCCGTTCTGATCGGCGCACTCTAAGACGGCGAGATGTTGTGTAACTTCCGTTTAAGTTCTGAACATTTTGTTTCTTCATTGTTTATAATTGTAAATATAGACGATATCCGCTATTAACATACCGTTCTTTCTGTGTAAGACATCTTTCATCTCCATGTTTATTCGGCACTTGTGGTAAAGATTATCATACTCCACACCCGGACAGTAATTTAACTGTCCGGACACGAGGTACGACTCGAGTACGCGAAAACCCAGTTATTGCAGTTGAACATGGATTCTGGTGCACGTAAACCCAGTTCTTGCAGTTGAACATGGATTCTGGTGCACGTGCCCAGTCTAGATAAATGCTATTACTGATGTTCAAATGTCTTGAAAAAATGAATGATTCGGGAAAATAGCACATTGTCAATCTTATGGAGAAATTCAATCAACGAAAATGTAGTAGTGTAATTAATTTCTGGGCCTGAAGCTCAACAATTTCAGTAAATGCTCTGAACAAGATTTTTAAGAGCGTGGTTTTATAATGATATAGTATATTTATTTCATGAACTTAAATGACTACATCAAACTAATTCACGCATATATTCCTATTTTAATTATTTAAGTGTCATACCCACGGTATATTTTCTATTGGTATATCATAAATTTGACTCATTTTTTCTGAATAAAATACAAAATCGCAGATACCAAACTATTAATCCACAGGATGTCCACAATACATATACAAGTCTGGTGAGATTGAACAAGCACGGACCTCTGGAAATCCAGATGTGGAATCAGGTGCCATGGATGAGTAAGCATCCCCTGTTGACCGGTCGTAAGTCCACAGTCAAATTCAATTAAAATAAGTGAGGTTAGTTATTTATTTTGCTTAAATATCATATACATAATTACCAAAGTTATAATGCTCAAGACGATCGTTTCTGTAAATAAATTATTTCATTAAAGTTTCCGAAAATACCATATGGACCTTACCATCTGATAATGTGTGACAGAAAAAGTATACGTGACCTCTCTCATGCAGATCTATCTTATTCCGCGATGAGGGGGGGGGGCGGTGTCAATGCACCAAAGGCATCACGGAAACCGACAAAAAGTCTGCAATTTGTTTATTAGAATCTGGACCCAGTTGCACAACAGGTTGTTAAATTTAACGTGAAGTTAACCAATGTTAAACAATGGGCTTACTGTACATTAAATATAACAATGTATTGTGCAACCGGGTCCTGGTTTCCGAATATCAATGTTTCACTGTTTGTTGTATTTAAGTATTTCTATGTAAAGCTTTGGATACATAGTTTTTAATGGTAAATCCATGTGTTTGATAAATAAATTATTTACATATTTTAACATTGATATTTAGTGTTAAATGAAATGAAACAGTTATGAATTAATAGCATAATATAATATTGAATCACATCACATTTTAATAGTAAATGTATTACACCTTAATTACAACATATTGGGCAAAATGTTTAAAAACTATAATTTTGATGTTTTTTTATAATATATGTACTTAAAGCTATCTTTTATACATGATTTGTCATCAGTAATAAAATGAAATCATATATATATATATATATACTGATATAAAATGACACAGCAAGATCTTTAGCGTCATTAATACTAAAAAAAAACAAAAAGTAATATACGAAATTCTTACATAACAATTCCAAAACATTGCTGTACATTTGCATCATTTCTCCTCGCGTATTTATTACACCTTAATTGCACCATATTTAGTAAAATAATTGAAAATTATAATTTATCTATCTACCTATCTATGTTTTGTCACCAGTTATATTTGACCTTGAGAAGAAATTAAATCAAAGATATTTTTCTTTGTGTAACATCCATAGTTAAAAAGAATTATGCATCTTTTTGCTAGATAGAATCCAACCACAAAAAAAAAAAAAAAATATCAAAAAGGAGAAAAAGGAAGAAAACAACCATGAAACAAAGAATAAATATTAAAATGCATTTAAATACTCTGGATGATAATTATGTTAGTTTTACAGTTTGATGAGAAATTCTGAAATTTGCCTACGATTCTTTTTATTATTATTATTTTATTGTTTATATCCTGGACATCCTAAAGATTTATACTTTAGTATCTGAGATGTTTGATATTGATAATTAGGTGACGTTTTCTATGTAACTTTATAAATTTAAATTTTATACATTGGCGTCGGAAGCAAATTGAAAGTGGGGGGGGGGGCTAAACCAATTTAAAACACACACACACATGTGCAGCCAGAACAAACAAAAGGCAGAGCAACAGGCCAAACGAAACACCAGATAGTCTGGGAGCTTAGCCCCAATTTTCAACACCTATGTCTGTCTTTACAAAAAAAAGGTGGGGGACCCCCTAGTCCCGCCCCCCGGCTCCGACGCCTATGTTATATAAATGTTAACATTCATGACATCGACGACGATAAAGTTGATTAAGATCTAGATAAAATTCATCACATGTCCTAAAATGCAAAACATCTATTTCTCTATCAACAGACTGATATGTGCAGCACAGGTTATATAGTCTTTGTAACTAACAAATAGAGAATGAAAACAAAACAAAGGTGGCGACAGCAGGTAGAAATAGGACAATTTTCGGAATCCATGCTAAAATGTTGCGTGTGATGTACGTGCTTTTACAAACGTGTTAACTTGAACTAGATTACACAAAACTGTGCTATAAAATACAAACACACGAATACAGTTTTACTTCTATCAGAAACGTCCTCTTACAGATCACTTAAAAGATAACAATACGTATGTATTATAGTCCTATACTAAACTCTCTCTCTCTCTCTCTCTCTCTCTCTCTCTCTCTCTCTCTCTCTCTCTCTCTCTCTCTCTCTCTCTCTCTCTCTCTCTCTCTCTCTCTCTCTCTCTCTCTCTCTCTCTCTCTCTCTCTCTCTCTGCCCGCGTACTAATCTGGTAATTATTATATATTTAAGTATCGATTGATTTTCTAGTTTGACTTAAACATGCATAACAATACAGTAAGTATTGATAATGTCGCTATACTGATGCCCTTTACTTAATGTAATATAAAAAAGAAAAGAATTTTCCTGTACTAATTTGTTCCAATTAATTAAATATAAGTAAAGGAAACAAACATTTTAATTCACATTGTGGATATTAAATGCGATATACTTAAACTAAAACTGACCAGGTGTATGACTTGAATTAAAATTAATATAAACAGATTAAGTAATAGTTTATCCATTTCTTACATTTATTGACATCTTGAGTACCCTAACTATTACTTATTAAAGAGAACATGCAATGTTTATACAATGAAATCGACAACGATAACGGAAACCATCAATTATCAAAAGTGATACATTGAGAACGTGTTGCATAAATACGGTCGTTGAGTTGAAGAGAGGTGTTTTGTTGAAATGTTTTCATATCTTTTAAAATAAAAAATTAAAAGTGAGCCACAGTATACGTTTTCATGCTTTATTTATCTTCTATTTCACAACAATTTAAACTCGAAAACAAAGCTTGAAGTAATTCGTAAATTATGTAACGTTTAAATGAACTAAAGAACCGATACGGATAGAACTAAGTACTTTTATACCGGTCACTGTGTCAAATGGGGTAGATACCAGTAGATAAAATAGATGTAATAGATGAAGCAAGGAGATGGAATTTAATCAAAGCTTGTGTATTGAAGGATATAAAATACCAGTTACCTATTGAGGCGTAAGTAATCATGTTTAAAAAGGATATAATTGTTAAAATTAAATAAGGTATTATTAGTCAAAATCTCGGAATTTAGAATATATTGCAGAATAACAGATAATACGGAAGTTAGTGGGAAATGAAAGTTGTTTCACTCAAAGCATTTGTATCGAGAGAATGTTTATTAATGTTTCATGATGTAGATTAATTGCATTTATTGTGCGTTTTGACTTCAACGTTTATATATATTTGCTCGGTTAACAATGATAAGTTCTAAGTATTGTTATCAATGATAGATTTGTTTTGTTAAATATTATTTTCTAAATGTATCTATCGGTCTGACATTGTTGATAGATTGGAATGGGCGTGGAATAGGCTTTGGGGTCTTAAACAGACGGATAAGAAAAGTATTTTAGAGATAAAATCATACTTGGATTCCCCGGCAACCATTAATCTGAGGATTTTCTAATTTACAAATATTAAACATGCAATTGAATCCGGAAGTAACGAAGTTCAGTTCTAACATGTTTATGATAAAAAATAGTAATTTAACCACACCTTGATATTTTTCAGTTCCTTTTGTTTACGTTTACGTGTTTTGTTATATCTCCATGACACATTCAAGCTTAAATAGTGATTTATTAGGAATATTAAATTCCGTATTGGTTTAGAGTGTGACGTACATGCAGCTGATCTATAGAATAGTTGATGAATCATAATCGTATCAGAAATTGAGAGAATGTGGAATTCGCTATGTATTTAATACCCGGATGCAATTTCGAATTCAGATACAATTGTTTTATAATATAATTCATTATTCAAACATTTCATCGTAAACTGATTGTCAATCAATCTAATTTAACTTATAAACATATCTCATACTGACTCTGATGTTCTTGTAATTTGTTCTTACTGTAAGGGATGGATACTGGAGTAAGATAGGCGAGTTCACTAACTGTTGCGCTAGGTGGACTCTCTTGTTGTTTTTTATGACTACAATGATCACTATGGCCTACTAAAGCGTGATTGTGAGATGCCACAGAACCATCCTCGGCAATCTCAGATTCTCACCGTTATTATTACTAATTCCTATGTCAATATGTTTTATATCCAATGCCTCAATGTATTTGTTGTTTGTTTCGGGTGATGATAACTCTTTTAATATTTCGTTATTAAATTATGTCATGATAATTTTGAGAGGTGCAATGTCTTTACCCAAATCGTCCTTGATTGTAATATTTTGGTAGTCCCTGGTTAATTTTAGTTATTTTTAAGCATAGGCTGCTTAAGCGTTAAGTGTATTGCTACTACACATATTCTGTAAATATAATTTTATCTCGTTTGGATAGTTTATGATTTCGATTCTCGAGTTAATAACTCGAAATAGGAACTTCATATGAAATATCTTGAAGCGTGGAGATAAAATACCGATAATTGATATAATAACTCGAAATATCGAGTTAACACGCTGGAATTTATTATATATTTTCATTAATTGATTGATTTAAATTGACATAAGCTGTGTTTACCAACAATATTTCTACTTGTACTACTTGTAATACTTCATGTTAATTTTTATGCCTGTGTATATCCCTTTTGTTATCGACATCAATGTAAGTAGCAAAAGGGGATAGGTTTGAAAATAATAATAATAATAATAATAATAATAATAATAATAATAATAATAATAACAATAACCGCAGCTCCATTAAACTCTTCCTAAAATTTAATATTATAGCAGACTTTTATAAGACTTTGAATATTTACACTATCAATCTACATTGCCTTTGAACAACTTATTAATTCAAATGCATCGATTTGAGACTGAAAACTACTATTCAAACCCATTGAGCTACCTTTCACTATTTTGTTTTATATTTGTAACTTTGATGCAAAATAAAATCATTTCGGAAATTCAGTATCTAGATTGCTTTCTGCATCACGAGAAGGTTTTTATACCGACATCATTGAGAATCTGATCCCATTATTAAGTTTATCTTGAATGCCAGCTCATTGTTTTCGATTATATTGATATTGTCCCTCTCAATGTTCAGGTTGGTGGATAGAATATATTAATAGTAACCCCAATAGATCTGTGGGTATATCATTACATGGTAGACGGTAACACACGACTGTTCATTCAAAACTAATGTCACTCGTTTATGTTCGGTACATCAGTACTTGGCATAAATCAGTTATAAGTAAACAGAAATTTTTTATAAATAAAAAGTATGTGTAAGTATACATTAATGAAGCGTGCATTATAACTTTTTGTCATGGAGTTACAACGTCTGCGCGTTTCGTCTTCAGAGAAATCCGGGAGAATTTTGAAACAAAAAACGTAAACAGACATTATAAAACAAAACGTAACAAGATAAACGAATTAAATTTGTCAATTACGTCATTTAAATACAATATATTACTGAAATGGTTAAATAAATACATAACTACTTTAAAATTCAGTACCAATACACTGGTTTCCAATGTGCGTCAAAGGTTGTTGCGTGCATAATATCAAATCTTTGGACATCATAGTAACTATCTAAACGATAAAAATTACCCAAACTTTTGGAACTCCACATTTGTGCATGATTTTCATATTTTCTTAAAGACTTTCCAAGACGATACAAATGATTAACCCTAATACGTCTAAGTAGATAATACAGTTTTAAATCAATGTAGTGATAACTATTTTTAGAAAATAGATCATTTTATAGAAAAATATAAAGAAAAGATGTTTTATGAAATTTTGCGGTATGATATCGTAAAACATTGTCATTTACATTGTTTGAATTCTCATAACAAATCGTATCGTGGAATTAGTTTCATTCGGGAACAATTAGTGTCATATTCGCTCATAATCGTTTAGTCGCTTATGCTCTACTTTTCTGTTTAACTGAAACCATGGAATTTCAGTTTAGGTAAATTTGTTTCAAATTGCTACACACTCTATGTACCTAGCATATATATTATGAAGTTCGTGTCAAATGTTTTTCCTTAGCTTCAAGGCAAGACAAAGTACGAAAATTAAATTTCAGGTGATACATGGTCGAATCCTTCAACTTGACTTGTAAATTATATATGATAAAGTAGTGAACGTGAGTCAATCAAAGCTTTTGTATCTGGTATAAGGAGAGTCAAACTTGATAAGAGAAGAAAATGACATAGTTATCTCTCCACTTGCTTGTTGTACATTTCCTAAATGACAATTGTCTATGAATAATTAAAACAACACCTGAAAGTAATTTCATGCTGTTTAAGCATGCACTATGACGTTGAAGTAACTAAGCCATGTTGAATATTTTATTTTTAACTTCAAGCGTTATTCAGTCTTACGTATGAGTTGACGAAACATCGGTACACCTTTGGTTTTACGTATAAATGAGTGACATTGGACATACCAAATCGTTTCGCTTCATGGAATCGACAAGAGCTGTCAATCTTTTCGTTAAGTGTGTAAAACGTCATTAGTTGTGTGTTGTAAGATTCCTACTCGCTTACACTCTTACTTTGATATAGACAATTATTTGTGTATTCAAAAAGCCGACGGTAGCAGTTTAATTTAACCACAAAGCTAAGACTAAACCGTTCCAACAAACTCATGTATGATGTTTTTCGAATATTTTAGGAGTTTATCAGACAAAGAGTGCCTCGTCATTTTAATTAAGGTAAGTCATTTTATAATTCTTATGCCATAAAAGTTTACACACTTTCATTCCATCTCTCTATCATATATAAATATAATAATGTAAAAATTATATTACGAAATAGAAATTATATATATATATATATATATATATATAATTTCTCGTAATGTATACCATTTAATTTACATATGATAAGAAGTACACATTATAATGCGCACATAATATATATATATATATATATATATATATATATATATATATATATATATATATATATATATATATATATATATATATATAATGAGTGTTTTGTCGCTTTGTCGTATTATCACGTATTATAGATTTGACTGCCTGTCATACATGTCTAGTCTCTTCCCTGTAAACATTGGTATGTATTCTTATCAGAAGTGTTTTCTATATTATTACAACTGTCACTTAATTCACAATAGCAACTCTTTAATTTCATTGCCTAATCTAAAAGTGGGAAAGGGCCGCCATAAAAGGAATGTTCGAAACATTATTTCAACAACCTGGTTGCATACCATTCTGCTGAACATATATCTAAACCTTGAGGAGGTAGTTTATTAACCTTACAGATATAACAAGTCACTACCGAAGGCAAACGTCTTCACAGTTAATAAATGCATGTATGCACGTACTTATCTAGCCAAACCAGGTCGAAACCCTAATTCACCTTTCTATATATCCATTGCTGAGTCGAAGCATAAAACAATAATAAAACTAAAGACACATGGACGATTTTGTGGTCACCTATTTTGTTTTATGACTGTTACACATGTCACATGTCATTTTACCAATTCAGCAAGTCCGATGCATTTTGCGCTTTTCGCACAAGCATTATCACGATAGCAAGCGGAATAGAATATATATAAAATCATTATCAACGAGTATTGAAATAATTTTTTCATAAAGACCTCCAAGTTTAGACAGAGTCACCTTACCATCTTTAGAAACCCCGCGGGCAAAATGGTGTATATACATAAGTATTAACAAGATAAATGCTTAATATCCATGTAGTTTCAAAGACCAATGTCTGTACATAATAAAACATCATGGCTAAGCCCCGAAAGTCTCCTTTTGTATACAGTTAATAACGCCTTGACGTATCCCTATATAACTTTGGTATTATATTTATAATATTAATATATTATATAACACATTTACCATTTCCTCTCTTTTACATTTCAGAATGTCGAATACGAGTTTTTACTTATACATTGCATAAAATCTTGCTACAGTTCCCATGTCCCTATTTTACATTGCAGAATGCCTTGTACTGTTCACATGGTCCCTTATTATATATTATATAAAATATTGCCACAGTTCCTATATTTTACATTGCAGAACGTTCCGTACTAGTTCATATGGTCCCCCTTATTTATACATTATATTTTTACTTTTTTGTCAAAGTTCTGTTATTCCCCTAATGTATATTGCAGACCCCACGTACTTGTCGCCGTAGTCCCCTTTTTCATTTATTTTATAAAATCTCGCCACAGTTCAATTTTCCCATTCAGATTCCCATTCGTGTACTAGTTCCTGTTGCCACCTTATTTGTACATCATATAATATATTGCACAGTTACCAAAACCGCCGCATTTTTCATTGTATATCGTCGTTTTGTGATATTTGTAGTCCCCGCTTTGTATGTTGTATACCGCATACATATATAACACATTATGTCTGTGATTAAACATCATGTATGTGATCGTATATGCCCCCTTATGTATTAATATCATCGAGTTCACTATGGTCCCATATATTCCTACATAGTAAAAAGACGTATTCAAGTTTCTATTGTTCCTTAAAGTTATACATTATATAACAACAAGCTCCTTTAATTGATACTTTGTAAAACGAATAAATTGATTTTAAATAGGACAATCTCAACGAAACGAAATCCCATTGCCGATGCTTCATTGTGGTTGGTTATGAAATTGTTGCTTTTACTTTTTCTTATTTCTCAGTCCATAGATATGGTTTTTATTATCATAATGTTTTCAATCACTTTGCGGAATTAATTAGTTTGCACTTGTTGGATACGTGTGATTATAACGTGTATGTGTTTTAAAGTTTTACATTCCCTAAAATAATCCACATAAAGTATTTATAACTTGGTACCAACACATGTCTTCATGTAAAATGTTCTGTTTCTTTTCCTCAGAATGACTTGGTTTGATGCTTTTAGAGGCGAGTTCGGATTTACTTATTATGGAGAACAAAGAACGCCAGTCACAGTTGATGTCCAATTTGTGATTGTTATTTACACATGTGTACTAATTTCTATTGCGACAATTATAGCAGCAGCCGGTATTCGAGGAAGAGAGGTATGATATAGATTACATATTATCATCTTTATATGGTTTATTACTAAGCACAAATACATTTGTTCTGTATAAAATACACGTCTAGGATAGTTGAAATGATTTTTACTTATTGGTGTAATGAATTTTTGACATCTGCACGGTATCTAGACGATTCGATTCAAAAGTTATTTAATTAACATTTTCCAAGGATCGATCTAAAATCCCAAGGGTGCTGTAATGTCATATCCAGCACGACAAGGCATAAACTTCATATAGCAAACGCATGTCGACGCATATTTATTTTAGTTTACTCTTGCAATTGTATCTGCTTCTGGCGACAGGAAACTTCCAAGTACCTCTTGTTCGAAGTATTAGTATTAATGCTAAATTGTTCTCTACGCTATGATTTGAATATACCTGCACTATCTTCATTTTCAATTGACTTATAGTCATATATTTATATGTATTTAATAATTTCTCCTTTACTTTTATGCTTCCTGTAATGAACAGTTATAATATTTAATGCGTTAAAATGTTGATCCTATATTATCAATAGCAGAGGATTGACGGTTGCAAGTATTTAATTATCAAATTATATATTCCAGTAAATATGCCTTTCGTATAATTTACTTACGGGACTAGTATGCATCTGATTAAACTTTTTAAAATTTTTAAATTTTAATTCAGTTCAGATCAAACTCATATTATAATATGATTACATTTTATTAAGCCAGAATAAATGAGCTGAGTTCAAAGTATATATTATATAATTTATATATTCTAATCTAGTTGGATCCTCGGGAATAATATATTTTTCCCTGGTGACTACTTATTATTATGGTAGATATACGCGAACATTATTCTTGGTCCCTGATATCAGCGATGCATATTCACAAAGTTCGTGTTTATCTAATATTCACTATGTTTGAATATTGTGTATTTGACTTTTTATCGGTTAACATTTTGGTATATGTGTTGTATACTTTTTTGTATTTTTGTCCCTTTAGGGTGATATCTTAACATAATTATGTATAATTATGTCAGACGAGGAAGAACATACAAATGAAAGAAATAAATAAATTATGTTTTATTTTCCATTTGTCATTTAAATTATACTGCAGAAATGCAAAGCATGAAAAGCAAAGAAACAAAATGATTTAAATATATTTGATTTTCTCTGAAAAACGGAAATTTAAAAGTTACTTTTGTAAACAAATAATTTTCATGACTATATGATTATGGAGGCTTGTTGTTTTGTCAACTTTCTTATTTTCCCGAATAATATATTTTATTTCAAAGTCACTATTTTTATCGGACTATGTAGAAGTAATAAACACACGATATGAAACACAAATACAAAATCTTATCAATTTGAAACAGCCCACAAATGACAAACAAATATATAGTTAGTACCAAAAAGACGGACCTTAGGAGGATTAAGAGCTGAAATCAGGGCCAGGGGGTATAAGTAAGCATCTCCTGCCGACCGGTCACGCCTCACGTGAATTCACAGTAAAATTCAAATACCATATTATGTAATTCTGTAAAAGATTTCATGGTTATTTTGGAGTTTGTTTTATTAGATATTCTGATGTTTATGTTAAATGTACCTTTAACTGTCTAGGGACTGTTTTAGAAAAAAGAGTTGAACTTGACCTACTTAGAGGGTGTATTAATAGAGCTGATCTCGTGTGAACAAAACAGAAACATTGACACAGAAAGACACAAACCTAAAATACCTAGCTTGATTATAGATGACTTTTCCCACTTACTCTTATCAAGAGTTCAATGTGAACAATGTATAGTTTGAGATTTACATACAAAAATAAACAACAAGAAACAATTAATTGTTTTATACTCCACATGCCCTCAGGTAGGTATAGAATCCCTTAGTTAGCTGTATATATGTACATATTTCATTATGTTACCTACACAGCATTTAGTCGACTGTTTCATTTCTCTCATTATGTGTATAAGTCTCGTAATGTTGTCGATAAAATACTTTCCGACACTATGATAGTGATAGATACAATAGTATAAACAAGTGTTAAAATAAATTAAACTATATATATATATATATATATATATATATATATATATATATATATATATATATATATATATATATATATTAATGTTACTCATTGTTAATGTAGACCGCGTTCATATCAGCTATGAATGAAATTCCTCATATGACGTCACTATATAATGTAGCTTCAATCATATAATGACGTCACATCAAACCTCTATGCTTTACTGTTGTACATTGAGCTTTGCTGGTCCATCATAATGAATCTGATCAGGTATTAGGCGGGATATTCGATTTCATTATTTGTTTTTCAGTTTGAAAACTATTTTATGTAAATATAACGAATGAACGCTTGTGACACACATATATGAGTTTTTAAGAATATTATTGTAGTATATATATTTAAGGTTATACATATTACAACAATTAAGCCGAGGAAATAACATGTTACTAACATTCAAGGTTCTAACTTTATAGATATTTTATATTACCTAATGTTACCATTACGCAATTATAGGATTATCAATGGGATTGGTTAACGGTCTGGGAATCAGAATCTCAAATATAATTTCCCAAGTATCAAATTTATAAGTTAAAATTCTATTGTGTATAACAAAAGTATTAAATAAATATTTCGCTGTATTAAGAATACTTAAAGGCAATTAAACGACAACTCCCGTTTTCCAACGTCAATAAGCTATTGTTATTTTGACTATATTTGTTAACTTTTGTAGAATATGGCAATACGAACGTTGCAACTCATCAGTTACTGTTGTTTCAATTTTCACACTCAGACTAAGATATTGTTGTCACACTGCAAGGAATGTGGCATGAAAGTTGACAAAATTGTGTCGATATTGACAGAAAAGTTGATATTAGTTGTCGATACTGACATGAAAATTTATATAAAGTGTCATTACCGCCAGAAAAATGATATAAGCTGTCGATTCCGATAGAAAAATTGATGTAAGTTATCGATACTGACAGGAAAGTTTATATGAGCTATCGATACTGATTGGAAAGTTGACGAAATTTGTCGATACTCACAGAAAGTTTGAGACAACATTGATAACTATATATACGTAACTGCGATATTTAGCCTGATATATTGTGACACGAATGTGGTTACAGTTTGTCAGTTACTGTATTATGTAACACGGATACTCACATCACAATTGTGTATGTCATATTGAAGGGAAAGCTGTCACCACTTGGTGGTTCCACTAGAAAAACTTGGATTCTAAGACTCAGTATGTTGCTCTCACACTGACACGAAAGTTGCTGCAACTCGTCGGTAACTGTAGATTGTCAAGACGCAGATACGACTAAGTTGTATGCAGACTTTTCCTGTCGATTACAAGAGAGAGAGAGAGAGAGAGAGAGAGAGAGAGAGAGAGAGAGAGAGAGAGAGAGAGAGAGAGAGAGAGAGATAGAGAGAGAGAGAGAGAGAGAGAGAGAGAGAGAGAGAGAGAGAGAGAGAGAGAGAGAGAGAGATAGTGTGGCTGTGACATGGAATTATTTTACCGTGGAGAAATAAACTGATATTGACTTAAGACACTGAATTAGACACATTATATTACGTTGTATAATTTTGAATTACCTACTGAATAACGCATTTACTTACAATACTTAAAGATATCACAGTAATGTAATATACAAAATCACATGTTATATCTTTGCTCAGTTTTCGGTATTAGTGTTTAAGTTTTTAAGTAAGTTAGAAAGTCATAGTCGGGTAATGTTTCTGTCTCTTTTATATCTGTCTGATTATCTGTCTGTCTATCTATCTATCTATCTATCTATCTATCTATCTGCCTATCTATCTTTCTCTCTTCCTATCTATCTATGTATCTATGTATCTATCTATCTATGTATCTATCTATCTATCTATCTATCTATCTATCTATCTATCTATCTATCTATCTATCTATCTATCTATCTATCTAACCAATATATGGTTAGTGTGTCCTGTCTTCTGTTGAAATGATACAAATTCAAGATAATGTATTAATTTTATCGTAAATACTTCTAACCATATGTTGTGTTTTTACAGCGCTGGTATACTTTGTTACGGGTGACATATGGTCTCTCTGTCGGGTCTACAATTTTATGTAAGTATATTAAGAGTTGAGTCTGTTTGTAACTGTAACAGTTCACTTGTAATATAACATACTACTGTTACAACTAACGCCTTCCCTGTTGCTGTACATGATTAGTTTCTGGTGCTACTAGAATCATGCAATTTATAACTAAGTTAACAAACTTTCTGGTCGTCTTGTAAGTGTACCTGCGTAACAGTAGTAACAAAGCTAATATCTTGTAAGTTTCTTTGCTTTTCATTTCTATATTTTCTGTTGCTGAATAATTGTTGACCGGGCATTATAACCAAATACATTTCTATATCTACCTGACCTGACCCAATACAATATCATTACAAACAAACCTAAATACAAATGTTAGTTTGATTTTAGGAGTTTTAAAAAATAGACATTCATCATATTTCTTTTAACTAAAACATAAAATTTTGTAATAAAAAGTGTAGCAGTTTATGGGTACAAATAGATCTATAAAACGCTAAGCAATAAACTTTAACCAATGTCCGCAGAAATATAGTCTTGTAACATAATGAGACATTAACTGTATAGATGACGAATTTTTTCGTAGAAAATTATAACAGGGTTTGTCAACATGAAATTCTACATTTGAAAAACGTAAAACAAGTTTTGAACATTACACCTTCGTGTTCGGAGTTATGTTCTGATTCTCAGAAACTTGTCGAGGTTTGAATATGTTCTATAAATAAAATGCTGACTAATTACAATTCACAAAATTCGGCGCTTCATTGTAAGACAGCGTGATGTAATCGTGTTATTAGAATATATCAAATTCACGAAAAACATGACTGTTCTCGTTTCTGCAGGAAATTTGATTTGTAAAGGGATTAGGATGTATCTGTTCTCTGGTGGATAACATGGTTATCGTGATAACGGTAACAGAAAACTTGTAATCGTAACATCTGGCTCCGAGGTGTTAAGTAAAGTTCAATGACAGTTACATAGAACTTGTTACATATGTTTTGTCCTAGAGTACATAATTTTACTAAGTCAAATTAGGACGTGTTTGCAATTATAGGATATAATACAGACTCTAAGTACGTACAAACTGTTGTTTTCCAAGCTATAGTCACTTGATTCAACTAAAGATATTCCTTGTTATGCGACCTTGCTTAATTTACATCGCAATGAATCTAGAATAAATTTTTTCACATTTTTCTATAAAGGAGAGTTAATTCAAATTTACTAGATATATCATAATCATTTCCAATATCAACTAATTGCTTGTTTGATCTTAAAAAATATTGTATCAAAATCATTCCTTTTTTATTTTAATTCATCCGAGTTCGATTGTAATTAGAATATACTTAGAGGAACTCACGAGCGTGTTCACACCTCAGCTTTAAATAATTAACTAATTTGGGATACATTTTTTTAAACAAAAAATACAGTGAATAATATTCAAGTAAATAATGGCTTATTGTAGAAATAGATCATTTAAATTAAATTTCAATTTTTGCAAAAGTACAGCTCTATATATAAAAAGAAAATGTAGAATAGTACATTGAAAAGATCAACTTTTCCCACGACAAGTAATATCTATGCTGGTTATAAAGTAACGGACGGACTTTATATTCTCAATTATGCAGAAACGTTTTGCACCTATGCACGATCTGGAATAAATTGGTAACTGGTAGTGCCCAATGGTACGGATAATGAGGACCGCAAATGTCAAAAACATATAAAGGCCAAGAGTAAATCATATTTGATAGCTGTTTGATTGTTTGTTAATGGCTAGTCCAGTGCCATACGTAGCCTATATACAATTGTGGCAGAAAATATCAATCAGGGATTACCTATCATGTTGTCAACCTATATGCAGTTTCCATAATTGACTTGTAATATATAGATATGATTGTATAAAATATCACTGGAATTATGTTTATTTTTTGCCTGTATGAATTTTAATTTAAGTTGTTTAATTACATATCCTAGGTGACCGTAGATACATGGTGTTAACAATGGTCTTATTTTCATTCTATTTTTAAATTAACTACCATCTAACTTGCCATAGTGTTTCTTATGTTCAACTGATGTCTTGCTGCAATGCTTCTTCTCTTTACCTTATTAAACATCTAATTCGAGAAATGAAATTAACAATACCATCGTAATTTTTTAATGGCCCAGTTTCTGTCAGGGCTTAACCTGGAAATATGCCTTAGATGTATGTTACGTGTTATATACAACATAAAACAACACTCAATTTACATCATGAACAGCTTTCGTATTGATATCTGTCATACTGGCACAGACGTTTACCAGCAATACAGCCGCATATATGTATATTCATTACATCATAAATTATAATGAATAATTAGATTACAGTGTGACCGCAAAACATATTACATTTTTCATATATACTTAAAAAAACCTTTATCTTTAATATAGACATTTTTACATTCTCCTAAGATAATGAGCCCGAGTTATTGAGTGCAAAGGGCCTCTGTGGCCGAATGGTTAGTGTACTGCGCTTTACACCATGAGGTTTCTCACCTCTTGCCAGTGCGCGTGCGAGCCCCGCTGGTATATAAGCTGATTTTTGTTACTTCTGGAGGACCGGTGGTACCTTCCCAGGTACATTGTAACTTGGATTTTCTCCCAAAAACCATTAAAAACTGGCCACCGCCATATAACTGAAAAATTGAATGTTGGGTAAACAGTAATAAACACACAAAATTACATTGAATGCATACCCAGTTCTTGGACAGATATAAAGAAGTTTTCCATAACAATGTGCTCGGTGTTATAGGTGAAAATGTTAAACGTATACCGCAATTCATGGAAATATAAAAAATCTCAAATACCAAAGTATAAAACAATAGAATTTCCAGGACATAGATACAAATCCGGTAAAAATGGACAAACACGGACCTCCGGAAACCAAAAGGTGGGGTCAGGTGCAATGGAGGAGTAAGCATCCCCTGTCGACCGGTCACACCCACCGTGAGTCCACAGTCAAGTCCAATGAAATACGTGAAGAGTGAAACCTCGTCACAATTTGTACAGACGTCTCAACAACGAAAAGGCAACTTAACATTTCACTTAGTGAAACAGAGTAATCACAAACAAGACTATTTTACCGACCGTAAAATTTGCAAAAGGTTGTCTGAACGTTGAACTGACTTCCTGACGGCTAATAGTGAAGTATAGCTGTAATGTACACGGTTTTATAGCATCCCTCACAGATAATATCTTGGTATCTGTACTCTGTCTATGATTATTATTGGTATAATAAACATAATACCAAAGTTATAATGTTCATGACGATCGTTTTTGTCAATTAGACTTCATCAGTTGAGCTACAATTTTAAATAGAATTCCTAAATAGAAAGTGGTATCAGACAAGGCCAGACGAGTAACCACCGTAAAAAGATGGCTGTCTTACCTTTGAAGAATTTATAATTTCAAACGGTGTTGTCAGTGCCGAAATACCAGGTTTTAGGTTTATGTATACCCTCGGGGACTCAAAGGGCACCATAGTTAGAGTTTTGAAAAAGGAAGGGGACAAAACAAATGCTCAAGACGATCATTTCTGTCAATAAGACAACATCAGTTGGGCTCTAAGTTAGATGTATAGCTCCGAAAGAGAAACTGGTATCCTTATAGTTTACACTTTGGTATGTGCACTGTATGCGATTTTATGTATATCCTTAAGAATAACACTTTCGTATATGTACCGTATATGAACTGCAAACACTTTGGTTTTAGACTGCAAATGCTGCTCTAGACTCCCCTGCCTTTTGATAACTGTTCTATCATATAACTTTGTCATATAATGCAATTAGTTAATGATTGCCTATTTTATGCATAAATGTATTTATATTATTTGTTTTCACAGTATGCATCTATGGTTACTGTTGGCAAACCGGAAACATGAAAATACATTCGCCTTACATTTTCCGGTCACACGAAGAAATAGACGGGACATTAGGTATTCACATAGGATTGAGAAAATTAAATGTAACGTTATCAGGTAAGTTTTTCTTCAAGTGATAAACATCCATCAATAATTGAAAAGGCTTAAAATTCTTTAAGAAACCGTTGCTACAGGTCTTATTAATTTGTACATAAACGTCACCACTTTCAAGCCATTGGTGAAGGGATAGAATGTTGGACATGCACTATGAATGATACTGAACACAGTATATTCATTTTCTATGTCTATTGGTGACGGAGGACTTCGCTTCAAATCTCACCGGAAGACTGGTGTCATCCGGTTCCTTTATTGAGCGTGTCGTGACGAGACAGTCAGTGCCCGTGTAATTGAAACTGGAATCACGAATGAAATTGTGGACAATAACTATCCCATTTAAGGGGCAACCGAGCAACTACAAACCAGCAAATCTAAATGAAGTCATATTTAAGGGAATATTAACCTTTGTTCTTTTCGTACTGCATTCAACTTGAAAATAGGTACTTGCCAATCCATTATTAGGGGCAAAATTTATCAATGTGATATTTCATACCAGTTTCTAACCGGGTTCAACTCCGTGCCAGTCTTAGTATTTTCGGACAGTCACTTGTCATTCGCTCACTAAACAGTCATTTAGGTGACGGCTATATATGATCGATACACCATATTCGTTGTAGACATATATGAAATCGACATTCATGTATACCACACAAACAGTGCAAACAGTGTCTCTATCATTAGTGGCTCTTTCTCGCTTAATATGCTGTCATTAGTACGCCTAATGATCTATACTTCAAATGCATGTCACGTGTCCGTGATTAAAATACATAATCACGGGAACGTTCTTTTTCTTTATAAATATCATTATATTTATACGCATAGTAATTAAGGTGCACCATTGTTTGTATGACATCTACGTGGTATCATAATCAGACTCATATATCGTATGAAGGATCATATAAATAATGATTTCAAAATGTTTTGTATCAAAAACTGAAAGTGGAAATGACTTCCAATGGTTACTGTGACAATATACTGCAGACGTCCGTTATAAAACTGTTGTACGGGTCATGCCCAGAACTCGGTAGTCTGTCCCGTTATCACCGTATTGGTATCCTCTAAACCTGTTGATGGTTGTTTGGAAATGTGTGTTCCGTACAATTTAGACATTTTTGTTAAATCGGAATGTTTGTAAAAGCATACATAGTGATATATGCGACTTAAGTTTAATTTCTTTTTTGTTCCATCTGTATAAAAGCAGTAGTGAGGCATATGCATGACCAAAACACGCAATATCAGAGGCGTAGCTAGAACTGTAGGCAATTATTACGGCAGGGTGTATGGCTGCTTAAGCGGCCCCAGTGGACAATTTTCTAAAACTGTGAGTTAGGGAGTTGCCATTCTCTGATATTTTTGCAATATTGCTTTAGAAATAATATGTAGGTATGTGCCTTAAGTGGATACCTGCAGCTAGGTCCTGAATAAAATGCATTACGTTTTGCTAGATTATGGTTTATACACACTCCTTACCCTGTAAAATTCCTGAGGTCACATTTAGACTCATTCAAATCAATAGGTAGCATGGTCTTTTCTCATAATATAGGATAATTCGAACAGATACTGCATTTTAATATTTAGATTCAAACTTTTACACTCCCGAATTCTGACAGTGAATTTCACCATTCCTAGAAATGAATGACTTCAAATATGGCTACAGGGGCAATGATTTAAGCCACCATGAATGCTGACAAACAGATGAGTTTTAAAAGAATGCAGACAGAAGTAAAATTGTAATAGAAAAGAACTCATACTATTTTTCTCTTAGAGATAGAAATATTGTTTGTATTCAGTAGAAGTTTAAATGACATAGTATTATATACAGCACATTTAAATTAAAATAAACTTTTTTATGTTTCAGGGATGTTTGAAGGATCAAAAAGTAAAGTAAAATATAATGAGGAAATTTCACTGACAGAAGGTAAACATCAATCACACATTGTACGATTTTTTTTAACGAAAGTTGAATCTTGATAATATAAAGACATATTAATCGCCCAGGAAAACAAAATACTTATAAACATTTAAGTCTATATCAATACACACCGATCCATAGTACAGAGAGAATTTGTAGCGTATCTAAAGCTGGCGATGTCTTCATACCAATGAAGAACTTTTTGTCGGGATGTAAAATACACTAAAACAAATGACTACCCCCTCCTTGTATAATCCGCTTATGTTCAAGCGGGGCTCGTACCTGCACTGGCGCTTATATAGTGACCGGAGGGATCGCATTTTACAGCTTCATGTCATATAATTGTTTAATTTTTAGACAGGTAAATAGATGGATACAATTCCAAATATACATGTAATCGTGACTTCTGTCTTTCCTATTTCAGTACGCGGACCACAAGCAGAATTGAAACATTGTTTAAATAGAGGCATGCCATTACCAATATTAAATATAGTGGAGTATCTAAGTGTTGATGCCGGCTTTCTACGTTGGGGACGAAGTTTTACAATGGCTGGCTTTTTTACGTATGTGCTATTGTGGTAAGTATATTACGTTCAAATTACATGCAGTAAAAAAATAGTAAAAGTATCGTTGATTAGGTCAACTCATCTACTTAACTCGTGTATCCAAGGTAGACAAAAGTTTAAAAGTTAAAATATGTCCAAAATCGTTAGTAAATAGTATGATCCATTATCATAAATTAGGTCATACGGACGCTATATGTTATCGAAGGAGGGTAGGGGACCGGTATGTTTACTGCCTCCTCAATGCAATCCACTTGGCCAAAATCTAGCCTGTAAAGATTTCGTTGACAGTCAAAAAAAGTAGCTTGTCTTTCTATGTCATGAGTCACGGTGGGTTTCACAGGTCTACATGGGATGCTTAATCGTCCATGGTACCTGATCCCCCTTCTTGATTTCCAGAAGTCCGTGTTTGTCCAATGATAACCAGATTTCTATGTATATCCTGGACATCTTGAAGATATATACTTTTGTATTTGCGAATCTTATATGTTAGACATTTTTGGTGCATTCATTTCGTAGATCTGACTTCTTTTCAACTCAGGGGTGGGGGTGGGGGGGTGGGGTGACGAATATCGGAGATTAAAACCACTATTTACATCTTATTCCACCGAGCATTTCGGTATCCTTTTTCTATATTTACTGCTATAGTAGTTCAGTAGTAAAATTCGACATAGCACATTTTATTTAACAAACCTGTGACCGGTCACAGAGGATGCTTACCCCTCCATGGTACCTGACCCAACCTCTAGATTCCCATGTTTGTCCACTTATCACCAGATTTGTATATTCTATCCTGGACTTCATTATGATTTACACTTTGGTATCTGAGATTTTTATATTCTTTATATTTAATGACATTAATCTTTCTGTTTACAGGACCTCGTTTTCGTTTTGGCTTTTGGCAAACATAATGATGTGTTCCGTAGTCTTCTACGGCGCATTTATGTTTACACTCACGGGCCTTACAATGATGCTGTCCACCCTTTGTTATCACGTGTTACAACCTCAATATAAAATACGTCTGATTGATTCAGATACTGAATTCCAAATGAGCTATGGGATATGCTTTTGGGCGGTACTTCTTATAGGTAATTATTATGATAACTGTAGGGTTATGGTAATCTTACGTCATTGATCTTAGTTCATTAATTTAAATCATATGTGATAAATGTCAAGTATCTTAAATTTCACGATTATATTAGAAGAGCGTTGGTTTATAGTGAATATAAATATATTGAGAGTTCTAGCATATGGAAATCTTCTCTTGTCTCCGGTATACAATACATAGATCTATATCAAATATAAATAATGGATATATGCATGTTCTAAGTATTATGACGGAAACAATACATTATTCATCACTCAGCATTTTCAACACTTCATCTAATTTTCGTACAATCTCATTCTTTGATTCAACGAACGGTTTTATTATTATTATTATTATTATTATTATTATTATATATATATATATATATATATATATTATATATATATATATATATTATATATTATATATATATATATATATATAACCAAACCTACTGCAATTTTGCTAGATGTTACATTTACCGAAAATGTAATATTACTAATGGTACAATAAAGGTATATATTTTCCTAAAAATGTTTCGTTTCTTTTCAGGGATGCTTACGGTACTGATAGGCCTGATTATTTTGATTATTGATTATAAAATACCAAAAACTGCTGCAAAATATATCTTACTAGAGACACAATTTGTGAAAGAGGAGGTATATAGTAGTGAGGTTCGAAGAGGTTCTATAATGAACAACTTCCCACCGGTGAGATATTTATTTCTTTGAGTTGAAAATAGTATAAGGAATGAATTGCTTAGAAAACATTGTTTGCTTTAAACCAAGGGAAAATGCGTATAACATTCTTTCTTTTGACATAATGTAAAGAACCTGCTCCGTCAAAGATATTGCAGTATAGGTTTCTCTATAACTTTCTCTTTCTCTCAGTTCCTGCCTTTCACTCTATATATTTGCGTATCTCTCTCTGTCTGACATTCTGTCTGTCTCTCTTTTATCTGACTGTCTTTATATCTGTCTTTTTCTCTCTCCATTTACGTGCTCTATGCCAGAGTGAACAAAAGTCACACCATTGGAAAGTATATATTTCAGGGCATCGCCTGCTTAAACCGGTCTGATTCATTTTTTACATTAATTAGTATATAATGTATATAAATGTGTGCATACGTTGTAACTCCACATCATATTTGTAATAACCCCCAATTTCACCATTATCTAAAAATATATTGTTTTTATTTCAGAAGGATCTTGGTAGACGTTTATCTGCACCAGTGCTTTGTCACACGAACCATGGTTTCGATTTTAACGAACATCCCCTGAAAAATCCCATATTTAAGGAATACGGTACAAATGATCTGGGAAAAGGATTATCAGAGTCTTACATGCACCGATCATCTACTTCTCCAGGCAACATCTTAAACACTACATCTAGTTTTCCTAGAAGTTCATTCCGTGGTTCAATGAGATCCCTAGATTCTATAAATGAACATGCGAAGGAGGAATCCATATATTCTACATACAGACGTTCGGATGACGTCACACACAGAACGAAATCCCCAGTAAGTAGCCATTCAGTGGACATGAGTTCTGTAGTTAAACAAAACGACATGATGTCTGAACATCAGAACAAACGTAATAGTGCTCCAGATGAAGTCAAGGTGAATGTAGACATTGAAACGTTTGGCGCCAAAATGCAACAGATGAACGGAAAAACGGAAATATCATAAAATCTGTATTAAGCCTTGTCTTTAGTTTTTTTTCATTGTTTCTGCTGTGTGTCCTCAAAAGCAAACATGTGATATATAACATTGCTGTGTGACTGGAATTAATTGATTACGTACAAATGTATCAATAACCTGTGAACTTAGTGATTATCTCTGGTCGAATGTGACAGAACTTATTTGTCAGTATTTCATAATGTCTATATATAAACATTGTTCATAATGTGTTGTATGTTTAACAAAACATAAAATGTACACATTTAACCCTGCTATAATCATTCGGTCATTGAATGTCTATATATATATATATATATATATATATATATATATATATATATATATATATATATATATATATATATATATATATATATATATATATATATATATATATATATATATTCCATGCATTATACAAACAATAATACGCTTTAACGATCCAATTAATTTAAGATAATTATATTCCATCAAATTTGACAGTGTATGTAGTGAACGTCTTTCGGAACGGATGTAATGAAATTATTTGATCAAATTTAGAACATTTATGTGTATATTTCCAGACGTAAATTACATTACCCAATCATACATGACCTGTATATAAATTCAGGGACCAGCGTGAATTCAAAATGCGCAATATTTCAACATTCCTATTTAGCTAAATACTTCATTTTGTGTTGTTGTGATATGCATAGTTCCTCCTCATGCATATCTGCCAAGATCAAATATGATTATATTTATAATTGTAAATATTGTTTTGTAAGTGCTATTATTAAGTATTTGTATGTCTCGTGAGAAGATGAGAGTCATCAAATAATAATCAATTAATCAAGTCCCCCTATATTATACCAACATGGAAGTACATGTAAATATGTATTTTAATACCTCTATCACGGCTTGTTGAAGGTTATATAGTCCAAGTCATATTACATGGCCGGGCGGAGTAACAAATGATTTTAATAACTTTTTCGTTTTTGACAAGCTTCACGGAAAATGGGGAGCTTTTTTTATTTCCTTATTGACCTCTGGATTTGTCCAATGACCACAAGATTTGTATCTGTATACTGGACATAGATAAAGTTGATATCGTAAAATTTTATTATTATCTACAATCTAAACTCGCACAAGTCAGGAAATGATTCATGAGACTCCACCCGCCAGATTATACGGATTAAACTACATGAGAATGCCAACAAATAACTTACAGTGTATGTCTACCCCACGTCCTACCTGTTCAAATGAAAGTTCATAGGGTAATGACGTATGTACAAAGTTTTTAATACGCAGAATATAGGTATAGGATTATGTATGTGCATTACCATTAGTCTTTCAGAAGCGCCAAAGCTTCAATCATTGCGTTAGTACATACGTAAGTAAGTATTTATTGTAATTGTGATAGAATGTTTCACATTCATCGTTCGAAAACAGAGGTGCATATAATGTGTCGAGATCACATGCCAGACTCTTTCGTCCCTAAATTATTAAATTGTATGTACATTTACATAGTTTAAGACCAGTCTACATTGGGCTGTAGGATTGAAAAGGCTGACGATATATTAATGAAAACGCAAACTGATTTAAATTTATTACACTGCAATAACAGATTGTTATGTGATGATTTATCATGTTTAACTTACGTTTATTAAACATTGTTTCTCAGTTCTTTGTTTCTTTGTTGTGATATATCGACTAACGTTAGCAACTATTTATCAATCGCATGACGTACAGAAGCATTTACATATCAAGAACAGAAATGCACTCCTTTATATTTTACACGCATTTTTCAATAGCTTGTTTATATCTTATATGAATATATATATATATATATATATATATATATATATATATATATATATATATATATATATATATATATAAATATAAAACACAAATACAGAAATAAAAAGATACCTACAATTTCCCCATGTCCCGGCTTAGGTTCGAACCTTCGACCTACGGCATCAATCGCCTGGCTCTCATCCACAACGTCCTAACCACTTGGCCATCTACGCATTAAAAAATGAATGTTTCGATAGCGGTGATTAAAATTCCGAACATGAGAAATGGATCGCAGAGACAGAGGTGAAAGATCTTAAATCCTAACGTAAATGACAATGGATCGAATGCGATGCATGTAGAGAAATACAAGTATATATAAAGCACAAATATCACTACAACATTATCATTTACTATGGACTTTGGATCAGAAATGATACTTTCTGTGTACATCAATCATATATAAAGCACAAATACAGAAATAACAAGGTACCTACAATTTCACCATGCTTACGAAGGGGTTCGAATCCTCGTAGGTGTAGATACGGCTGATTTTGTCATATTCCTGTCATTTACGTTCGCACTAAGCTCAAGAAGTTTAGCAAACCTGGTATATATATATATATATATATATATATATATATATATATATATATATATATATATATATATATATATATATATATATATATATATATATATATATATTGGAAAAACACGGACCTCTGGAAACCAAGAGGTGGGATCAGGTGCCATGGAGGAGTAAGCATCCCCTTTCGACCGGTCACACCCACCGTGAATCCAAACGTCAAGTCGAATGAAAATCGTGAGGAGTGTATCCTCGTCACAATTGGTACAGACGTCTCAACAACCGCCAACGAAAAGGAAACTCAATATTTCACTTAGTGAAACAGAGTAATCGCAAACAAGATTATTATACCGACCGTAAAATTTGCGGAACGTTGATATATATATATATATATATATATATATATATATATATATATATATATATATATATATATATATATATATATATATATATATACAGAATGCCACACCACAAAACAGTTTTACTTTCTTTCTTTTTTGGACTTTCAATAACTATATATATATATATATATATATATATATATATATATATATATATATATATATATATATATATATATATATATATGTATATATATATATATATATATATATATATATATATATATATATATATATATATATATATATTTCTACGCACCTGTCGTAATTCACATACTTTTCTTTGAGATTATGGAATTCCTACGAATATGTGTACAGTAAATAAATTAATACAGAAACACACACAAATACATTAAAGCAGATCAACACGGTTCCCTGGGAAATAAAGAGATGGAATCAGGTGTAATAAATATACAAGTGACATTGAGTGTCATGGTGTAGTAAACTGCCGCTCATACTACCTCAAAACTATATTCAAATTTTAGATGAAGTGCTATAATGTTTGATAAATTTTGAGAAACCACCGGCCTTTCCGGATGTAAACTGGCAAACTCTAATAAATTCGGCTTAGTTTCCGGCGAGTATCTTCTCTTTTTACTATAAACCAAATGTATACTTGACAATCCGCTTTCATCTTAAATTCGTCTTATCATCTAATTTTGAGAATTGCAAAAATTAAACGGGAATGTACATTTTCGGGTATAGAGTAGGTGATGATAACGTTTAAAATGTTTTTTGAGGGGAATGTAACTTTACTATGAAATTACAGTGTCACTTTTTATCTAACGTTTTAAAACGTTTACAATATTTGTAATTACAGAGTGCTTATTTTCAACATTTTGACCAACACTTATGGTCAATTTTAATGACATTGAAATACATAAGTGGCAAATCATTGCTTTTTTTAACCATTTGATCTGCATTGGAAATTGTTGTTTAATGTGTATTTGACATAATTATCTCCGATTTCTGTCATTTAAAAAGTAATTCAAATATGTAGATGACTCAATCATAGGTGCCAAGTATATTACACGAAATAGAATGACTTAATCATAGGTGTCAAGTATATTACAAGAAATATTGCGGTGGTGTCGTTGCAAACAACGGTCATGACTTGAGTTCCCGGTATTGGTTCCGGGTTGGATTCCCTGTACTGGGGCATACCAAAAACTAGAAAAATAGAAGTGACCGTTCCTTTGCCAAGCGCTTGACACAAAAAATAAAAGGGTGAGAGAAGGTAGGCATAGAACGTATAATAGCAATCACTTTATTGGCATCATTCAATAGCAAAGATCGAAATATGTTTCACAAATATATATACTATGCTGTCCGGTGGAGTTGCCCACTTAAGCATTTACCGGTCGATTTACATACGGTTAATATCGCAATCACATCCAAAATTTTGTCAAAAACAAAAGATTACTTTATAATCATTCAACACATATACAAATTGATTTTAAAATTCCATTTTAACACTAATGTAACTGCAAATAAATACCAACTAACCATTTTCAAAAGCTGCCGCCATGTCCGGTGGAATTGCGCAGTGAGTACGACTGGGTTGTTTACAGTTTATAACAAGGTCCAATAAGTATAGAGGTCCATTCCAATTTGCATATAAATCGATTGCATCATTTTACAATCACAAGAGCCTTGCAGTCGATCATCACGACTGCTTCATTTGGATAAATTAATCTAGTCAGACGATTTTAACCAACAAAAAGAGCATCTTAAAACTTACTTTATGCTCTTTTAACTGTTAATATGATGTTTCACTGGAATGGTATTTCTTATTTTAATTTTAACTACTTGTTTCCGATTACGGTTCCCTTGAATGGCTTGACCTAGTCCCCTTGAATATAATATGCTTGAATATATTCATACTGCAGTAGACCTTTTCAGTCGAAACATTACGTCACGGCATGACCGATTTGAGTAATATTCAATTCTTTCGGTGAAAATAAAAAATTCACAACCTATACTGGAAAAAAAATGCTTTTAGTATACTAGTTTTCTTGTCTTCAAATGAATTTTTTAAAAATCACAGGATAATTTTCTGATGCACATGTCGGAGACGTCTTCCGATAAAACAAAAGTGAAACTACGTCATCGAAACTTGAGCTGCGCAACTCCACCGGACGCACAACTCCACCGGACCCGACTGTATATATATGTGGGCAGGTGAACTTAAGATATATAATTATTTTGTTCCACTTAGTTTGGTAAGCAGAATTGTAACGACACAGTTCAATTGTTTTACTTTGCCTGAAGCTAAGGATTGAAACAGTGAGCATTTCTAGTGTAAAGCGATTCGTTTTTTCATCGGCTTAGCTATGTATATTCTGTGCAATGAAATTCTTTCCATCTACTTTATTTTTGAATATAACTGGGTTGTTTGTGGTTTTCAATGCATATCGCTGAATATATATATATATATATATATATATATATATATATATATATATATATATATATATATATATATATATATATATATATATATATATATATATATATATAAAGCACTACAATTACTACCGGCACGGACTTAATAAAGGTCAAAATTTCTGGACGACCTGTCCCTTCATCAGAAAAAACCGATTAAAATAACATAAAAAAGACTACACACTCACACACACTCACACACACAACCGGAGGATAAAAAAAATGCTACATGTTAAAAGGATAGGTTGACCAAGTTACAAAATAATTGAAAATTGACATCAGACAAATGGATAACTGAAAAACTAAAATTAAACTGCCAACGAAATGAGAATAGAACTAGATCTAATTGAAAATTACAAGAAACTGCAATGTTACAAAATTAATTTTTATCTATAAAATACGTTTAATTAGAATGTCAATCTGACAAAATGAAAGCAATTAGTTGGATATATATATATATATATATATATATATATGTATATAATGGAATCGATGAATTATATATATATATATATATATATATATATATATATATATATATATATATATATATATGTATATATATATATCAAAACGATATTTTTATAGTATGTTTATATTAATTTAATCATGTACATGTTATACTGCTAAAGTTTCGTGCATTTCACGATTATATTAGAAAGTTATATTCAATACAAATACATTGCTGTGCGATTAATTGATTACTCGTGACGTTTGTTGCGATTTACTATGGTATGTGTTACCTTATAGATCATTTTCGTGTTTTAATATTTCTAACTGCATGCAAGAATGAAACCATATTTATTAATTACAATGATAGGTTTTGTCCTGCATTCCTCCATTCGTCAGCACGATAAGGTAATTTCTAACACAACGATCGCGTGTAACGCAACATCTACAGCGAGATGTACTTCCAATAAAACGAATACAAAGTCCATCACTGTACGAAATTCCCTGATACGAAGTGACGTGGCTTTGATCATGTAACGTCTTACTAATATATGTGTAGCACGTTCTGGTATACACAGAGATATGTGTTTATCAATCACATGCTTAATATCATTTTTATAAAAAAATAATTAAAAGACCAGAATGCATTTTGACCGTGACAGACAAAATGGATAAATCTGTACAGCACCAAATATACAAACCTGACTGATATTCATTGAATAAACATCCATGCCAAATTTGGCTACAATCAGTTTCAGAAAAGAATTCAACTTGAAACACGGACATGGGCGACAAAGACAACGAACGCTGTGAACAACTTACCCAATTTGATTACAATGGTTAACCTGGTCTTATACGGAAACATAGACACCGATTCTGGAAAAATAAGCAAAACTATTATGAATATTATCATCCTTAGTGTAGTATAAGTTACCGGTCTGCATTTCCAAAAATAGTTCTTGGCATTTAATTTTAAATATTTTAAAACAAAGAGGCATTTATTTAACTTATACAGTTATAATTTCAGTAAACACCAACATTGTCCAATTAACATTCATATGACACTCTGTTTTTAGAATTATAGCGACAAGTATAATTAACAAAACGGTTGTGCCAGTTCCAACAATATCTAGTCCCAATTTATCTTATTCTTCTTGCTATTTATAATAGTGATATTATCAACAAACGGAATAAAAATAATCAAATTATCTAGATGACCCTTCTTCAGTACAAGTGAAATCTTACAATAAATATGGGTTACAATATGTATACCTGCCGATTTGGCCTCATATAAATGGAGACAGCAGCTGTCATTCTCTTATTGCTATGAAGTCATTATTTAGCGTCTTAGATTAGATTCTAGTTCCACAGAAGATATTTCGGTTCTCCTTTGTCGGTATACTTGTATAATTGAAACATAAATTTTTGACGCAAAACAAAAGTAAAATTATATGAAATTTGGTGTTCATACGCAAAATATTTTGAAGCCATTTCTTATCGCATTTCAGTAGAACTTTCACTGCTAAACAAAGAATTATATTTTCATTATATGTTCTGATTTTAATTTTCTGAATTAGAAATTAAAAGATTTATTTATTTCAACAGGAAGTTTAAATATTTGAGATGAAAACATCCTATATGCGTAAGTAATATTGTGACATCTAATTTTTACTTTGATTTTAAATTGTCTTTGTAATTATAAATCAGAAAATTAAACCCAAATAAGCAATGAAGCTTGGAAACATTCTCTGTTTAAGGATGAAAATTCATTTTATTAAAATGTGATAAGAAATAGGTCCACAATATTCTTTTTGTTTTATATGAATTATATAGTAAAAATAATAGTGTCTGTGGTCTATATATTTTGGGAACGTTTCTGTATGGATGATTCTACTCACTTTTGGTTATGACAAGCTGCACGGGAAAAAACCGTTATATTTCTTACGTATGGTGACAAGCAGAAATGATTACTCTACTCAATGTAATTTTGATATTATGCATTATTATTTAAAATTTATACCCGTCCTGGTCAAGAAAAGGTTCACGAGACTCCATCTTGCCAGGTTATATGAATTTTACTATACAATTTGGTTTCGACGCTTTCCTCGTTCGTTGCCCAATGAAACTCTCTCGGTCATGTTTGGTTCTTTTTGTCTGCTCGACTTCGAATTCGAGCTCCCACTATTTTTTCTAAACATGAATGATAATTCCAGAGGGGAAAATAGCGAGGCATCCCAAGGAAAGGAATGCGACATTTAAGTCACAAGAAGTGTGTTTTCTCCAAATTAATCAGTGATCCCTACGTCAATCAGATTACTCATTTCAATGAATTATAAGTATAAGTTGTGATAGAAGTGAATGTCATACCAAATGAAAACTAGGTTGAATTATTTGTATCCATCTACTACAACTGGCATTTATCAATTTTCATATCACCTATATCTTTTGGTACTAATAGATAAAGGTCAGTTTTAAAAAATATATATATCTTTGCTTGCAAACGAAATAGATAAAAAGCCATAGTGTATGCTTTACTTCCTGAAGTGCCCTCATTTACATTTCATACAGGAAATAGACTTTTGGCTTTTAAGATAATACTCTATCAACATTTTAGTTGAAATCACGCAGTAAACATATTCAAACCAATCAATTACATGACATCAAAAGGAACGACATAAGTAAATGATGGTAGTAAACAATTAAATGTAACGGGTACATGTTAAATATCTATTAACAACTTCAAACGCAAGCAATTAATAATATATAGTGCTTATATGTACCCGAACTCGGTGTAGAGGTAGAATGCTATGAAACGGAACTAAATGTAACTTTCGGCGTCAACAGAAACCGTGTTATTTACATTTCAGTCTGGAAAAGTGAAATCGATATTATGCACTCGAGAAATAGTGTAGTCATGGTATTTATAATTAATTTATCCTATAGTATTTTTAACCTAAAAGAAATCTTATAAATATAATCAGGACAGAAACAACCGGTCAACAAGGAAAATCTATACCCCTTGGTACCTACTTCCCCTGCCTGACTTTCCAGAGTTTCGTTTTGTCAAATATAAAAATCACAGATACCAAAGTATTAATCTTCAGGGTTGTCCAGGATACAAGTCTTGTGAATATTGGACGAACACAAACG
>BROG01000594.1:0-30000 GCA_030159075.1 Atrina japonica | reverse complement strand
TGTATACTAGTTAGTACGTAGCTAATACCTACAGGCGCATAACATACTTAAGTCACGATATAGGTCGTGACATTATGTTATGACCAAGTGACGTCATTACGGTCGTCATCTTGCTACATTTTTCAGCATCAGATCATGTCTGACTACATGTGTGCTTTTAGTAAGACAACAGTCGATGAGCCGTTTTTTAACAATGAAGAAGATGCAGATATAGACTTACTGCAGTCTGTTGTAGTGCTAAAGATGAGTTTGTTCAATTACAGAATTCAACGGACCCTCCTGTCAATCCTGTTAACACTAGGCCTACTGATTCGCTTCTCAAGTGTTTCAGATGAGGATCAGCAGAAGTAAGAGGTAAGTCATCAGAGTACCTCAACAAAAATCAGTACAAATGGATCGACAATCTTTTACAGGGTAAATAAAATTGTACTATTTTACACTAACAATAGAATTTATACACCAATACAGTCCAGTATCTAATTATTTACTCAAAACAAAGTCATGTGACATGTTTTCCTATTTTAAGCCAGGCATTTGCCTCATTAGATCTGATTTGAATATTTATATGATCTTCAGTCCAGGAAAATAATTTCATACCAACATGAAATGAAAAACAAAGATATTTAAATCTTTATCAATGTATATATATAAAAAAACAAATGTTGGATGGATGGAATGCTTAAACATATGGTCCAAAGTGGTGTCTCTAAACCTACAAAACTCAAGACCCTAATTACAGATCCTGATTTGCAGAATCTAATCCCTTAGTTCTACGATGATCTGTATGGTATTATATTTCTATATTTCTATTCATTTTGTAGATCTTGGCCTCGAATTTTTATGTCTGGCCACAGGAATGAAAGTTCACTTAGCAGTTACAATAGTGACTTGTCTGTTGTATAAAAAAAGAGTCAGTGCAACTTTGTCAATTATCTCTGTTGTTGTTGAAAATCAGGTCGCGTCGTCTTATATATATATATATATATATATATATATATATATATATATATATATATATATATATATATATATATATATATATATATATATATATATATATATATATATATTGCTATGATATTTGACATGATATTTGCTATTTACTGTTTGCTATGATATTTGACATTTTCTTACGAAAACTCTTACTAACGGAAGGAAATAAAAATATTTTTTAAAATCGTATTAATGGAGTTATTAACGAAATGTTATTGGAAATTTATTTTTCTGCGGTAAAGACTTTCTATATAAAGGACTCCTTACTACGATTGAGATTACAAATTGGCTAACAAACTGAAGAGTTATAATGCCTTCTTTATATTGAATGTCTAATGATTTGACCGTTTTACCGTCAGTGAATCAGCAGGCATATAAGACTTTCTTACAAATACGTAATAGACTAGGACACGGACATGCGTACCTGGAGTTCACCTCTCAGCTAGATGCAATAATGTCATAAAAAACTTGATGAAGACAACGGATAAATGATAATAATAGATACGATCAGCAACTGATCAAATGTCATATATGTATATATATATATATATATATATATATATATATATATATATATATATATATATATATATATATATATGTATGTATGTATGTATGTATGTATGTATGTATGTATGTATGTATGTATATGTGTGTGTGTTTGTGTGTGTGTAGATAGATAGATATCAACTTGCTCGTAACCATGATAGACCGAGATTACACCAGTGGCATTGACTTTTGCATTTAATCAGCCATGCATATCCTAATTACCCATTTTATAGATATTGCTGCTAGCCATCATTCGCCGGCGGCATGACTGAGCCAGAACAGGCGTGATATTTCTCTAATAAAACGTAAATAACGAGATGGACCTCTAATTAAGTGTAAATAAGCAACATTTTAGACTCATTCATGTAATGTCTCAATAAACTACTGGCCTATTGACCTTACCCAGACCGATTGACATCAATCCAATTCCCGATTAGTGTAACGAGGTAAAGGTCATCACAGTGGACATTTTAACTGCATGTACCTCAGTACTTTCTAGTTTAGCTGAAGCGACTTTTTCCAGGTTCATCAGATGCTGCATTGACTATCAAAAGTCTGAACATCGTTACATGCGCAGAGATAAGCAAATATGAATTTAAAGATAAAAAGTGTTGCCATGTTTATTTGAGCACAATGTATCAAGAAGAGCCTAACTACAGTATTGAGTTGTAGCAATTGCTATATGTATCTTCATTAGTGTCCGATGTTTTCACTTCTTTTGAACAAAAATGTGCTATGATATTAGTGATTAATTTCAGAATTGTTATAATTTATGTCTTTAACAACAGTGTCTGGTTATTTTCTGCTTTTGCATCCTAACATTGGTCGATAGTTTCATAATCATTCTTTATAAATTGAGATGTTAATTTATCTAATCCCATTATTATATAATAATATCTAAGTATGAATACAACTGTTTACCAGCTTGCAACGCAGATATAATGAATATTAAACTTTAATTAATGACATTATTATAGCAATTAAGTTAGTCTATAGCGATTACGCTTGGATGTTACTTAAATTTGTGTATCAATAGGATTTGTCTGCAGACTTCCAGCGAATGTGACCGGTCGGCACCAGGTGCTTATTCACCAAAGACACTTGACTTGCACCGAATGTGACCAGTTGTCAGGTGATGCTAACTTATCCATCAAGCCTTATTGGGCTTTAAGATTTCCCGGAGTTTTGTATTCATCGCATTGTTTATTGTATTTGTATATAACATTGTAGACTGATATTATGTATTTGTATATAAACTATTTAAGTCAAAGACTTGTATACATTTATGAATAATATATATCTGAGTTAAACGTCTGATGGAAGGATATGTTGTAGCTTTACCGGAAGTTGTTTAGAACAGTAGTCATCCTCTTCGATAAACGACTTTGAATACTCTCGTATTTCATATTTAAGAATTTACTCTTGTCCAAAAACAAAAAACATTTCATATTTAAGAATTTACTCTTGTACCAAAAACAGTATTTCATCATAATCCAAGTTCATTACCTCGATGTCCAATATTAATAGCATTATTGGTTTCTTTATTGTCTGTACAATACCTAGTTCTTCCGTAGACAACTGGGCACGGGATCTGGAAAACGACCACAAATATTAATTGCAGTTCTGTGAATCTTATAACATTATAACATTATATCTTTTCGCAGTATACAGGGGAAATTTCTTCATGCTGTTCTGCAACAAATACACCAGGAGAACTGATCTAGTAGTGATACTTTTGACACGTTTCCAGTTTGTAAATTTTGTCGGAAATGAAGGGCCAAATTTTATCTACATTGTTATTATGGCACATGTATACTAGTTACTAGCAATAGACAATTACATTCTCTGCTCAATCATACATATCAAATTCTATTTTATCTATTATTTTTTAAAATGTCTATTTGTATTTAGAAAAAATCGGCCCAAGACGTCGTAAAATGAGATTATAATATGCAGCTGGATTGATATAGTTGGACATTGTAAGATACAACACAACAACAGCATATAACTACACGAATGCTCTGAATGGCAGCAAACTCATTTGCACATATATTTTTACTTCATTACACAAGTCTGTTTAAGCTCTTTCTATATCTCTCTCAACTACTGCTATTGTTTAATTATATAATGACGCTGGTTATGGTCGGTTCCCAACTCAGTCATACTGTATCCAATGCCATCCCTTGATTTCCATATATTCGTGTGGCGCTCTATTAAATCTGCTGTATAAATTCCCAGAAATAAGAAAACGGTTATCAAGATGTAATGTCACAGCCGTGCCGTTATGTACAATTTGATGAGACTCATAAAATTTGTTTCAGAGTTTTATAGACACATAGGCCTAAACAGGTAAAACTGCTTAGACCTTCATGTTTTTGGAATTTAAACTGCCAAAATCAATATATAATTATAATCCCAGTTCATTACCTCAAGGTCCTTTCTTTATCTAATCCAGAATGCGATGTTTATTCTGTATGCCACTGGGTTCTGTTTCTTTCTTAACAAGAATAAAGGTTTATAATTTCATAATATACTAACACGATTACAAATTTTGGTGTACCGTATCACAATATAAGGTATATTGTCGAAGAATAGAGGAAAATGTCTTGTGTAAAGGGCGATAACTCTAAGTGGTTCATACTGGATATTGTTCGTTGAGATGGCGCACGTAGTAAAAATTAAAATTTAAAATATCATTATATTAAAGAGTGGGTTTTAGATCGTTAGACAATGTAAAATACAACACAACAATTTTTTTAAATTAACGACAGCCCTGACTGGCAACAAACTCGAATCTACTGTTATTTCTCTTTTTAAATGTAAACCTGTGAAACCTTTTTGTCACACACACACACACACACACACACCCACACCCACCCACACACACACACACACACACACACACACACACACACATATATATATATATATATATATATATATATATATATATATATATATATATATATATATATATATATATATATATATATATATATATATATATATATACAACCTGTCTGTTTGTATAAGTAAGCGTAATGATTTTGTTTATTGCCTATAATATTTATTCTTGATAAACTCTCTCTCATTTGTTACGTTCCCTGGGTGCAGTGACACACAAAGTTTAAATCACCTTTATTCTTTCCGTATATGTATCATTTTATTCTATTTATCTCTCTTTATATGCTATAAGTAGGTACAAATATCTTGTAGTGATTATACAAGAACAAAATTTTGCAGTCAAGAATGACAACTATGTAAGTCCTACGTGAAGTGCATCTCTAGACGGATTATCATGCGCATCTCTTCACTTCTGTTCCTAGATCATTCTAGATACTAATATTAACAGTGATGAGGATGAGAATGATGAGGATGATGATAATGTATCTGAAATAGGTTTGAAGCATCAGTAAAGATAAAACATAGTTTATGAAACCATTATGATCAGAATTAAATTATTATTAAAGATCCAGAGTAATGAGGAAAGAATACTTAACTATGGATATCAGTTACTTCCACACGTGGTGGCTTATGTCTATGGTGACATGATACCTTAGTCGTTTCAATGATTCACCATTACAGAGTTATATGTTACCATGATATATATCGGAAATACACGAACGTAGATCTGGAAGTTAAATGATAAGGAAACAAAAACAAACAAACCTGCAACAATAATAACAACAACAACAAACAATATACTTAACTTACCCTACAGAATTAAAAAAACCAGTAGCACCGACTGATATATATATATATATATATATATATATATATATATATATATATATATATATATATATATATATATATATATATATATATATATATATATATATATATATATATATATATTAGGCTTGTCAGATAGGTCAATTTTTATTAACTGGTTAACCGAATGTTTTTTCTGATTGAGTACTCGGTTATCCCCTGTGTAAGAATGCTGTTGTAGACCCAGATATTATTCAAAGCGGGCGGTGCAAGGAGATACTTATTTGTACAGGAGATATATTATCTTATATCCGGAAAAATGTTTAATCTTAAAGGTTCTGTGGGCCGCCATTCTATAGGTTTCGGACACTACACAAGAAGGGACCTTTTTGTCTCATCTTGAATATCACATTTGGTAGCTTTATTAATATTTTTAAAAAATGAAATATTCAACGGGCTGAATTCAATCAATAGCCAATTCTAAATGGTAATATGCCCCCAGATGATACATCAATGTTTTGTTTTTACTTAATTAAGCCAATATAAATGGGTACCATACATGGATTCAGCAATGTATCGTTTTATTCAATGAAATGTTTTAATATACTATTAACCATATGTATAGAAAGTTGTTTTCTGAGTTTCAGGTGTAAATGGCGGCATTACTTAGTTAACTGACGAATACTTGGTTAACTAGTTACCATTTGACAACCCTTCTGTCTCTCTCTCTCTCTCTCTCTCTCTCTCTCTCTCTCTCTCTCTCTCTCTCTCTCTCTATATATATATATATATATATATATATATATTATACCTACCAAAACATAACCAATCCTAAATTTTTATACTAGTTTTCGAGATGTGGTAAGTGTTAACAACATATTAAGTTGACCGTAACATGCTTACTTCATACAAACATGGTCCAGTGGGTGTATCATGCAAGGTGTGACATATTGGATTGCAAATGAAATGACATTAACATGCGTGAAAAACTGTGTTAACATAACATAGATACCAATTGAGACATAAGACTCGGAAAATAGCAACCACAGACATTAGATAGGTAGATACCATGGGTAAACAAGATAAATTACATCATCTATCTAATCTAAAATTATCATATTGATCAATTATTGCGTCAAGTTATAAACTGACAAACAAATGTCATTTTTCCATTACTTTATATATATATATATATATATATATATATATATATATATATATATATATATATATATATATATATATATATATATATATATATATCTGTGTGTGTGTGAGTATGTATGTGTGTGTGTAAAATGTAAATAATTAATGATATATACTAAGCAATACTACTAGCATGGCTAACAGGAAATACTTTGAAAGTCTCACATCTTATCTTGTACCGTTAATCACATTGTACATTTATTATTGGATGTATCTTCAGACCTTTACAACATGAGTTTGTAAAATTGGAAAAAAATAACATTCCAAGTTTATCAATATAAAAAAATCTCAGATACCAAAGTATAAATCAATAGAATGTCCAGGACACGATACAAATCTGGTAAAAATGTACAAACACAAACCTCTGGAAACCAAGAGGTGGGATTAGGTGCCATGGAGGAGTCAGCATTTGTTCCTAATATTAATAACATTTTGACATAATAATAACAGAACCCTCGGGTACCTTCATCCTGGCACAAACAGTTCCAATAAAACAGGTTTGATTACTAGCCAGTATACTTCTCTCAGTAGATATGTGAAAATGGAATACAGAGGAATCAGAAATGGTGTCAAAGAGTCATTTTCACATAACATTCAGATTATCTAAGTACTAAAGTCAATTAGAGAAGGAATCTCTTGAGATACAAATGGTACAGTTATATACTTATATATAATATATAATTTGTCAAAATTGTCTGATAAAAATAAGTATTAAAATCATTGTTTTTTATCACAGTTGGAACACAGAAGAAGTCATATGTCTACATATATGCATGACTCACGGAATCTGTTTTTTGTCACTGTTGTGAATGACTACGCGCGCAATGTATCAGTTCCTCGAGGGAACCCGCGATATATCTGACCTTGAGAACACCAAGTTTCCCTAATGCAAAACAGTAGGTTGGTCCTGTTTTGATCCGAAACACAAGCTGAATAAAGTAATCATTAGAGGTGGGTGGCTAAGAATGATGATGTACTGATGTCCGATTCACATACACATAGCGGTCGGAGTAACTTTTTGATTAACATACGGGTGATTCTACTCACTGAATACTCTTGGGTAGAATGATAAATTGGAACAACTACTCGTACAAGTGAAATATACTGCATTATACATTTATTGTCCTGGTTGAAGGGAGACGTGAGGATGTATTTACCCAAGACGAGTCATATCTTCCGAGGGCGAAAGAAATTGTTTATTATACCGAAATACAGATCAATAAAGACTTCGAATAAGCTGCAAAGGTTTTCGCATGATGGAGACATGACGCACGCGAGGGAGATATGACGCACGCGAGGGAGACAAGAAATGTAGTCTCCCTGACACGTGACGGCTGTCAACTAATCCCTAACTGTGTTTTATTACTGAGGTAGAATAATTCCTAAAATAGGAACTCGGTCAGCTCAGTCCACGAAACTCCATCCAGCCAGGTTATATGGATTTTATTATACCTGCCAAGCCACCTTTATATCACAGGTGAACTAATTCATGACATGAAAAAACACTGTAAGAAACTTTGCTGTCTAACTTGCAGACATATATATGGCATATATATATATATATATATATATATATATATATATATATATATATATATATATATATATATATATATATATATATATATATATATATATATATATATGCCGTTTGATTTCTCGGGGTAAAATAGGCTACTACACCATGATGTCTCTATGTGTGTTATTATGTAATATATATTAAAAACACAAACACATCACTGACAGCTTTCGTTGCTAAAAAAACAATGTATGAATATTTTACAACAATAATGAAAACACTGCAATAGAAGAAATTACAATTGAATACTCGGTACGGTTTAGTCGATAACGAACGTAGCTGTATCTACAAAGTACATACACAGTATTTGGGAATCACACAAACATAGAACACCTCGACAGCTTTTTCAAATACATGTAGTTCAAAGACGAAACTGAAAACAAAACTATTAAATCTTATTTCTGAATGTAAGATGTTTAATCTGGTTGGCTCATCGAACAGATCTAGAATTTAATATTAATAAATATTGAATATTATTTACCGCCTGCTCAGTTCATTCATAGGTATAGGTATTGGTCTGTTAACTTTACCTCTCTTCCGTAATTACTACCGTGAATAAACCGGAACGAGGTTTTCATTGGTTCACATGCGGACATTATACACTTAAGTAAAGATCCGGGTAATTTCAAAAGTTTAATCTGGAATTTCAATATTCTATTTTAGACATGGTATTGAATGATATTCGATATAATATATTGGCATACTTCAAGAAGGAAAAAATCCAGTTTACTCAATCAGAATATTTATTTTCTATTTATAAATGAATATATACTTCTTTCTTTATTTGTATAAGCTGGTAACGGTATTGAGCAACCCTTGTAGTTTTATATATGCACACGTTGGTTACAGTATTGAGCACCACTCTGTAGTTCTATATCTATATAAGCTGGTTACGATGTTGAGCAACTCTCTGTAGTTCTACATATGTATACGTTGGTTATGATATTGAGCAGCCCCTGTAGTTCTATAATATGTATGCGTTGGTTACGATTTTGAGCAACCCCCTGCAGTTCTATCTATATATGTATACATTGGTTACGATATTTAGCAATCCCTTGTAGTTCTATATTTGTATATATTTGTTACAGTATTGAGTAACCCCTGTTCTTCTGTATTTGTATAAGCTGTTTACATTGTAGAGCTTTCCTTGTAGTTCTATATATGTATACGCTGGTTACGATGCTCAGCATTACCCTGTAGTACTATATTTGTATAAAATGGATACGATGTTGAGCAATATTCTGTAGTTCTATATATGTATACGTTGGTTACGATGTTTAATGCCACCATTTAGCTCTATATTTGTATATAGTAGATACGATGTTGATCAACCTCCTGTAGCTTTTGAGTACAACCCCGTAGTTCTATATATGTATACGTTGGTTACGATTTTGAATACCACCCTGTAGCTCTATATTTGTATATAGTAGATACGATGTTGATCAACCTCTTGTAGCTTTTGAGTACAATTCCGTAGTTCTATATATGTATAAGGTGGATACAATGTTGAGGAACCCCCTGTAGCTTTATGTCTATATATGTACTATTTTGACTACTACAGCAACTCCCGAGATCATATCATGTAATTGATTGTTCTGAACTATTGATATATCACGATGTTATTCCCAAGATACCCACAAAAAACGGAAATAATATATAAAATGCAAGTGATATGTCGTGCTCAATAATAATTATATCATAATCTAATGGCTATCTAGCTGCACATTTGTGGATAAATAAATCGATAAAAGACATTAATCCAGGAAAGATAAATTTAATCAGTTTGAAAGAAAGCAAAAGTTAATATATGTTATAATAATGTGTTATGGTGTGACAGTAACTAACTATTTTTATACCTAGTTCTTGAAATCTGCCCTTAATTGATTTATACTCTATACCTAGAAATTCGTTTCGTTAGATAGATTCCAGCCATTATCGTCCTTAGATGAGAGGGCGAATTTAGAATGCAAGCGAAATATTGACGCTTAATAAATAAAACTTGGAATTTAAGATCAGGTGAATGTTTTTTTGTTGCAGACGGGCGAAAATAAGGGCAAATATTTCAAAGTATAAAGTGGCTGAAGTAAAATTGAAGAAGTACCAATCAATTATCAAGAACTGAAGTTCAAATTCGGTAAAAAGGTCAAGTTTGGTGATGAGGTCAAGCATGATTGGTGAACGGAGTCACTGTGAACGGAGTCACTGTTTGTGGCCGTGATCCAGAATACTATTTAATATCTCTGAGAGGGGGACTTCATAATATTTAACAAGAACCCCGTAACGACCATAAAACTTTTTAAACGACGACTCCAAGCGTTCAACAACGTTACCTTGTGTAAGTAGTTTATTGGCTAGTCGTTTAGCTCACAGAATAAAACATTAATAAGAAGAGCATGCCCTGGCATAACGTATAAGTTGTGAAATGAAAGCGCCATAGGCAGGAGAAGATGGAACATTACTACTTAGAAACGGGAAGTTTGTGATATGGAAATTGAAATCGGCTTGTTTGTTATAGAGGAATGTGTAAAGTTGACTGTCTTTTCCAATCGACAGGAGTAAATCTAGGTAAAAAGCAGATATGTTGCTCTCTGTCGTCTCATTGATCTCTAACTCTACAGGATACATCTGGCCGAAGTAATTCTGAAATTCTGAATTATTTATGGACCGAACATCGTCGATATACCTGTAAGTAAAATTGAACCGAGATGCTAAATGTTTGTTTCCTTTCGAGAGCAGAGACTGTATAAATTCCGCTTCATATGAATACAAAAATATGTCAGCCAAGAGAGGTGCACAATTGGTACCCATTGGAATGCCAACAATCTGTTGGAAAACTTTCCCCGCAAAAACCGCGAAGATGTTGTCTACTAGAAACCCCAGCATCTTGATAATATCGTCTTCAGTGTACATGTTATTGGATTCAGAGTGTTCCTTGACAAAATAAGGTTCTTCATGACCTAAGATCAAATATTTATATCTGCGATTTCCATTTTGTATAGAAAAGAGTTTTGTGTAATAGATGTTAATCTGTTTTTGAGTTTTTGAAGAGGGATTGTTGTGTAAAGGGTCGAAAAATCAAAAGACATGATGCTTGTAATATGTTTGAAATTTGGAGGTTTTAAATGTTCCAACAATTTCTTTGAATTCTTTAGGATCAAAATCTGATTGACTCCGCTTCTTGAGTAGGCCGTTATACATTACTTCTGAAGACCTTGTTTAATATGTGTTAGAAGTTTGGTAAGCAAAATAGATAAAGGCTTGGTGGAACACTTAGATGACCCCTCAATGAAGCGGTGTTTATAGGGATTTTTGTGCATCTTCGGAGTCCAATAAATATATGGCAATTCAAGATCCGTGTCACTTGTGGGTATTCCAAACGAAGCGAGAACGGATTTGTGATTATCTAATATTTCAGAGGTAGAGAAATCGGTTAGAGAGTATGTAGAATTTCCAGGAAGTCTGTTTAGTCCAGGTTCCTCTTGTATGATATGCTGAAGTAGTATCGCCTGCAGACAAATGTGAAGTTGTTAGATGATTTGTCAGCAGGAACGATGATAAAGTTTTCATGGAGACGGGAAAGTTCTCTGTCAACATCAGGGTCAAGAAAAATTGAATTGTGTTTTGTGTTGACACAATGTTTAAGTCGTCGAATTCTTCGTTTAAGAACATTACTGATCGACATAATCCATTCCGAAAGAGTATCAGGTTCGACGTCTTCTTTCTTAGCCCAGCGTATGGCGTACTCTTCACATGCGTCCATAATAATTTCAAAGTTTTGGGCCTTTGCATATAAGTTTTCTGTTGTGCACAATGTTGAGATCACCTGTCACAAAATGGCCACATGGAGAGTACATGAATTCAGATGTAGAACAGGTACAAGGTGGAATGTTCTGGGAAAGGCTGGGTAAATTGAGTTGATGCAGATTTGCCTTGCAATTAAATATCTTAGAGGCAACTGAACGCGTATAGCTATAGGAAATACATGGTGAATCTTTGTATTGGAAGTATGGCGGGATCTTACTTTGGACAGCTTTTTGGTTCAACATATTGCTTATATCCAAAGCGTCCATGCCCTTCTTAGCAAATATTACCACGTATACTTATATTACTACAGTGGATTATCTGCCCCTGGTTGATATATTATTAATGTGTAAAAAAGTAGAATAATATAATTACAGTAGATTATCTGCCCCTGGTTCATATATTATTTATCTGTTACCAGGTATAGTAATATTACTACAGTAGATTATCTGCCCCTCGTTCATATATTATTTATCTGTTACCAGGTATAGAAATATTACTACAGTGGATTATCTGCCCCTGGTTTATATATTATTATATTATAATGCTTAGATCGAAGTCTTCTGGATTTATCTGTCCAATATGATAATACCTATGTCATTTGTTCGTCTACGTGATAAAATATTTATAGAGATGTTATACATGGCTTCTAATACATAAGATATAATTTACAAAGTCCAAATTAATACCTCATTTTACGTAATGTTGAACATTCAAGAAAGTCAAACTTTCTGATAATGTTCTACTGAAACTATCAGTTAGCTCAGTAATGTTCCTTTATTTTGGATCTGTTAAACAAAGATCACTTAGGAACGGAGTTTGGTCTTCATGTAACACCATTCAACGTACACATTTAACTCATCACTTCATTTCACCATTTGGACATCGGTCAACAAAAATGGACCACTCGTGGTACAATGATGTTTAAGTTTCACATCTTTACGTGTGATAATTCAATATTATAAACATAATATCAAACTTAAAATGTTCAAGATGATTTGCGTGACACGTCTGTACCAATTTTGACGAGGAGATTAGACTTGACTGTGGACTCAAGACGGATGTGACCAGTAGACACGGGAAGCTTTCTTGACCATGGCACCTGATCCCAGCTCTTGGTTTCGAGAGGTCCGTGTTTGTCCATTTTTGACGGATTTGTATCAGTATCCTGAACATCCTCTAGATTTATACTTTGGTACCTTACCCGGGTAACTGGGGTTTCTCATGCCATCATATGACTGAAAAATTGTTGAGTATGGCGTAAAACAAAAAAATCAAATCAAATCAAACCTTAGATGTTTTATATTGATAAACAATAACAAAAAGATATAAACAAGCATAAAAACATTAAATTCCTGTACAGTTTGTGAAAATTGCATGGGAAACCCAGGTTTGGCATTTTATCAATTACAATTGATTAACTCATTAAACCTTACTATTTATAAATGAATACCACACTATACCTGACCTAATTTTCGCAAAATATATAGGAATATAAATTTAATACGTCTGTGTATAGCTCTAAATTTGTTATTGTACATGAAGTACAAATAGTGAAAGCAAGATAAAATCGAAATAATATTTTTGGTAAACACAGTTATCGCCCCTTTAAGAGATTGTTCATATATATATATATATATATATATATATATATATATATATATATATATATATATATATATATATATATATATGTATATATATTTATTTATTTATTTATATATAGCAGTCTTTATGTTACTCTATGAAAGAAAGAAATGTATTACATCCACGGATTATTGTACAAACTCAGAACATTTTATGCTCATAAAAACCTCGACTTTATAGTGTTTCGTCGGTATATCAATGAGGCAAATGGCACTGCGAGCATATTATATAAACCTTTATTTCCGAGCATAAGTCAAATTTTGAAGCCATTTACCGGCATTTGGTGAAGTTTCGATATGAGTAAAAATTATCGAATGGGATGTTAAACAATAATACAACAACTACATCAATATCCCTTTAAAGCTTACTTTTAGCAAAACTCTTTTTGAATCTCCATCATCAATACCAAAATTTGATTGATAAGAATAGGAAAGATGAGTGATATGTTAACACAGACGATAATTGTAACTTTGTTAGAGGTCCGGCATGAAAATGTAAAGGGATAAATAGATCATGAACACCGATCCCAGATTTCGTATTGGTATGTCACATTAACCTTGATATGAGTATGTGCATGGTTTTTTTGTAGTGATAAATAAATAACGACCGCAGATTATAGTTCATGTTTTATTGTGTTACCTTATCGGCATTGATAGGAGTGTATGCATTGCTTATGTTGGGATAAATAAATCATGAACACCGATACCATTTCTGGTATTACTTTATCAATAATTAATAATTATCACGCTAATGTCACAATAAAATGTCTTCAGAAGCTCAAATGCTGACTTATCTTAGTATTCTTCATCTCAGAAGTGGTAAGCCCTAAAGCTTTGTTCTTGTTCATTTGAATGGTGTGTTGCACAACAATCCGCATTTTTTCAATTATAAGGCGGCAACCAGTTTTTGATGTAGTAGTAGAAAGAACCTGGTTACCGAGCAAGAGACCACCGCCTTCCGCAAGTAAACTGGCAAACTTTCTTACGAATTCAGCTCATGTTCAAGAGTGGCTCAAACCCGCGATGTCATAAACCACTCGGCTATCCTACGCAACCACAAAAATGAATGTTTCGATAGCGGTGTTTTGGGTATGGAACATGAGAACTCGGTCGAATTTATATATATATATATATATATATATATATATATATGTGTGTGTGTGTGTGTGTGTATGCGTGTGTGTGTGTGTGTGTGTGTGTGTGTGTGTGTGTGTGTGTGTGTGTGTGTGTGTGTGTGTGTTTGTGTGTGACGTATACTTTAATATACAAGCACTTGTTCCGGTCGCCCAATCAAGATGATATTATTAAATACAGTATACCGCGGTATGGTAAGGTTATGAAATAGTTGACAGATAGTCCCGTACAGTCTCATTCAACAAAAATTCAGTGTAAAGTTGGCTGAATTGCAAAGTTGCCTGAGTATATATTGTGTAGTTTCAAACGCCACATGGTTCCCAAGAGATCATCTAGATCTGTTGTCATAGAAAATTCTACTAATGGGGTTAGTTTTTTTATCTATCGATCTCAATGTTTTTGATAGATTCCATATGTAAAAAATAGAAAAAATGTTTACATTTCTTAGTATTACAGTAAAAGCAGAACAACATATTACTGGCAGAGTAGTTATATACAACACTAATTAGTACATTGATATTCACTTGACGTTAGACCATTGGCAGTGGTCTAGTGGTGAGCGTTTTACTCACAGTTAGGGCTTTATCGCTATGTTTTTGATTCTGACATATAATATTGAATATGTCATAGTATTATTAACAACACAAAAGTTGTTGTTTTACAAATAGGGCCAAATAAAATGTTCACGACGATTGTTTCTGTAAATAAGACTTCATCAGTTGAGCTTGGATTAAATATAGATATATCAAAATAGATATATTGTATAACAAGGTATAACAAATTTGTTTAACTATATAATGTCAGATACATCTTGTATATCAGACGTTAACGTATGTCAATATAATGACGCTACAATAATTGCCTTTTGTTTGGATTGATATAAGAATTTATCCGTCCAAAGAGATGCGATTGATGCGAAACCAAAGTCGATATCATTCATGTTTCTTTGGACTAATAAATTCTGATGTTACCTAAAGTTGATACAAATTGAAATGATGATGATGATGATGATGATGATGAACTATATGGTAAGGTCGTGACGTCACAAAGATTAATCCCATGTACACACGTACCTACAACACCGATTAAACTTAGCAAATGCGGGATTAAAACAAAAGATTTTGATGTCTATAAATGAATATTTCATTTGCCAGATCCATCGATATTACATCTGTATGACGTTCTCCGAAGTCGATGTTATAAATGCATATATCTGTGTAAGAGAACTATCTGCATTCATCTTTGCGTGTCTTCTAAGTAGCTTGCGAGTCTCCGCGGAGTAATTTCTATTGATGGCAATTAAAATATTCCTAGTTAAGATGGAGGGTCTATTTACCGTGTAATCCATCAGGGTAATATTGTCTTTTTGTGTGGAATTTACAACATGTCAATCATGTTATATGACCGTTACACTGACAGTTCTTATTATCAAGCGTACTAGCTATATATACATACATAAGTACAGTAATAACAATAAATGTGTCCATGAAATATTTATATTTCACGCCAATTGGTTCCTCTTTCAAACAAATTAATCTAGGTCAGAAAGGTGTTTAATTATGTCAAGTGAGGATTGAATTTTGGCCAAGTTTTCATGGTTGCTATAGACAGATAACTTATCCTAGGCCAGTGACGTAAATAAACACATAATTAACAATTATATAAATAATACGACTTCATTTACATTATCTTGATTTACGTCAAAGCATACATTACCTGGTTTCTTAAATCATCGTTTTCTGGTATTCTGTTTCTTATATCACCTCTGTTTCTTTGGTATTCTATTTCTTATATGAACTGTGTTTAGAATTCTGGGGCCAGTTTCACTAATGGTCGTAATTTTGCCCGCAAACGTAGACGTATCTTTAGACGTAACTCGAGTTACGATTTTATTTAAGTGTATGCAGTTTCAGTCTCACAAAAGGTTGCAAACATACTTATGCTTACTCGTTAACCTACACTAAGTAACGTGTGGAATAGGTAGTAGTTTTGAGCAGACGTAGACTCAGAGGTAGGGTTATACGTAGGACGAAAGATACGACCTTTAGTGAAACTCATTTTATTTCTACATGTTGTTACGACCTTTAGTGAAATTGACCACTGTTTCTTGTATGACCTCTATTTCAATGGTGTTCTGTTTAGTAAGTGACCTTTGTTCCGTTGGCATTGTAAACAATTATGTTATCTTTAGATTGTTCCCGCATCAACCAGTATTTCTTTATTGTGTATTAGCGTTCACGTTGGTTTTTACATCAGATCAGATTCCCAAACAAATCCAACTTCTGTACTTGGTCATTCAAACGGGAAGAGATTGTAGTGCTATACAAATTCCTAATGTATTCTTTGTTAAATTGAAATTCATATACAAATTCCTAATGTATTCTATTATATATATATATATGAAATTATATATATATATATATATTTACAAACCGTCTGCAATTCCCTTCATTTTAATTATATAGAGAGATATATTGTATATTCTGGTAAATATAGTCGCGTGCCCCGAGTATTAACCGCTTTACTTTTCAGCGTAAGAATACATGAACGAATCAATAAAGAATAGAATATCACATGTTTATTTCTTATATATCTAATCTTTAAAGCCATACATTAAGCCTACCACAAAGCAAATAAAAATCAGGAAAAAAATTCGGAAACACGAGACTACATCTGTAGCACATTGTACATTGTGATATATCTTGGTCGTGTAATGACCAGAACCACAGACCACCGTCTTTCACAGAAATGAAAGTTCGCTTCATAGTTACGACAGAAAAAAGAGAGTAAGGCTTAGTGCAACTTTGTCAAGCATCTCTTGACAAACAAGTCGATTTGTTTGCCTTCATTGGATATTCCTATCAAAAACAATTCGTCATCCGCATCGTCTGAAATCAGGTCGTGTAAAATAGGTTACGTACCAATCAGTCATCATGGTTCCCAGCTGAATGGTAAAAAATGTCAAATAAAATGGCTACTTTCAGTTATCATGAATGAATATTAGCTGTCTCGCTTCTTGTAATTCACACTCAAACTTTCTATAGTATATCCCATCAATGATATATCAGAATTCAAACGCAAATTCGTCGTAAATAGATTATACAGCATACTCATGGGCGCGGCCATTTGCATTTTCAATTCTATTCTGACACATTTAACCTTCCGGTTACCAAGCAGGCGAATATTCTAAAATAACTTAAAAACAAATCTAACACTTGTTCAAAATTTTCCATATCATTAGTTTCTTTCAAAATGATAAGAAAATAAGATAATAAACCTGAATTCCTTTAGTATGTCCGGACAGAAAAGGAGAACCACTGTTTAGCTGCAACGTCATATGGAAAAACTCCTGCCGCAAAGCCAATAACGTAGAATGAATTTCATAACCAACTGACTACAGATTCACAGAAAATGGTAATATATATAAATATAAGGATTGTTTTTCATTTTTCGGAAATATATATATATATATATATATATATATATATATATATATATATATATATATATATATATATATATATATATATATATATATATATATATGCATGATTTGATTTCTAAAACTTTATATATTTTTACTTCCGGTCAGCTGTCACTTGGCAGCTATGACCAGAAGCTAAGTGTGCTTCAGTGCGCTTTTTAGATTAAACTAAACAAGAAAATAGCATCACAATGATACCAATAAAGCGATATAAGCTGTCACAATGAATATTTTTGTCCCCTGACATATAGTCGAAATTTGATAAAATGTGTGTTAAAATACATGACCAAACACGTAAAACGTTATAGGAGATCTTCTTTTCGAAGTTATTTGTTCTATTAGAATTTAGGTTTTCGCGTACCTTAAAAACTCAATCTGTATTACCGTATGCAATGACCTTTTAGATAAACCCTTTCGTCATATCAAATGTACTTCGTAATTCGGTCAAGGGATCTCGGTCCTTTACGCGCCCGGACTATGATAAAGTCAGCCGATTTTTAATGTGTTTTATATTCATTTTTAAAATACAGGACGTGATTTGTATTGGAAAGTGCATGTATTATGTACAATATATGCTTTTCAACGCTATTTTAAATACCCCAAGAAAACTGGATGAATATACGAATAAATATCTGGTCACTAAAGGAATTTTTCCGATCTTTAATGTTACCCTGAATCCTGACATTGACAAAGTCAAAACAATATATCTGTGAAAAGTATGCGTGCTCACGTTTTACAATCGTGCCGCCATGTCCGGTGGAGTTTGGCAATTCATGATCATATGTGTCAAGAATGATAAAGCCGAGAATGCCATGGAACGAGCTAAAAATGGGTCGAGATCACCCGATATATCCGAAATGTGGACAATTCAGAAACGAATGTTTTGAAACGACGAAAAAGACAATCTTTGCCTGATTTAGGTATGAAATGATGATATACGAAAATAAACGCAAAGAGTAATAAGAACAGAATGTATATTAACTGCAAATAGCACGTGTTTATTGGTCACTCGGGTAGCTTCGTATAAAATTACCGAAAGTTAATATGCAATGCTTAAAGTATGGCGTACAAAAAATAACTGATATTACAGGTTACGTTTGGCAAGATTGTTGAAATTTTTCACATGCATTTGTTATCCTAACCACCAGATGGTCTCTTTGGAATATACATGAGATAGAATATTACATAAATAGGTCATGCATTTTTTACAGCTCATATCGCTTTAATTTCTCTACCGCGCGACATATCACAAAACTGTAGCGATAAGAGATCGGGGTTTTAATTAGATTATCAATAGCGTCCAATACAAATTGTGTATCGTGAATGTGTCTATTAACATTGACAATATTATGCTAGTTTTCAAAGACCATTAACAGGAAATAGCACAAATGTGACTATAATTCTCTCTCTCTTTCTCTCTCTCTCTCTCTCTCTCTCTCTCTCTCTCTCTCTCTCTCTCTCTCTCTCCTGGGGAGTATGGCTTCTTCATAGTATACAGAGTATTTGCCAGTAGATACTGTATAAAGAAATGCATTCATACATAGAAACCGTGATCGCGGTTCTATTTATTAGCCGTGATCAATACAAATTCAATTTGATTTGGATATACGCCGACAACGCTGTGATATTAAACGTGTGGGGTGAGAAAAACTTGGCTTTATCACAAACCTAGATCACAGTTCAAACGTGAACTCAGATATATCTTATTAATACGAGATATATAACAATAAACTAGACGTCAGAACAATACTGAAACACGAATTATCTATATTTCTTTCACATAGGAATCAAGCAACCAAGAGTTGGTAAATTTGGACAAGGTTATAAACGATGCAGAATTAGTGTAAACGTTATTAATTTGGATATATATATATATATATAATATATATATATATATATATATATATATATATTATATATATATATATATATATATATATATATATATATATATATATATACATATCGGCATATGTATTTGCACAACCTAAACATTATTGTGCTAATATACAAAGGAAAAGATGTACATTTCAGAATAAGACAATGTCAAATTTTGCTCGGCAAGTGGTATTTGTTGATAAAAAATTGGATATTGACACAAAGTTTTAAATTTTAACATAGAAGAGTTCTAGCGTATCTTATGTAGTAATGTATCTATGCCAATAACAAACAAATCCTTTCTGTCAGTCTGTAAATCTGTAATCTTCAATCTTCTGATGAAAAGATATAGGATAGACTTTAAGTATTTCTTTCTCAGATATCAGTAAAATATTTCTATTTGATAACTGGCTACAGAAGCCATAGTTTGAAAAGCATTGAACTCTCATGACATGGGTACAATTCCTTGTGCTTTCAGAACTATATATACATATATATATTACAGTCAATACAGCCTCTTAACCGTTCCACCCCTGAGTATCTTAGTGGTATGCTCTTTCTATTGGTTTCATGACCAGTCTTATAGTGGCCTGTAGGGATGAAAGGGTTACCAGTTAGTAAACAAAGAATTATATACATGTATTTAAACAGCCGTTGCTTTTACGCCACACCTTTCAGGTATATGATGGCAACCAGTTTTAATGGTGGGTGGGTGAACCAATTTACAGTTTTCCCGTCCTTCCGCAAGTACACGACAAATGGGACTCGAAACCGCACTGAACAGAGGTAAGAGACTTCCTCATTTAAAGCGCAATGGACCCACTCAGACTTTTGTAATGCAATATGAACGTTCTCAAGCTGTATTCGCAAGTTTCGATTAGTCACTGGTTAACTTTATATAAATGCGAAATTTCAATGTAGAAGTAAATCTACATATGACAAGTGTATTATAATTATAATAATTACGGACCAAAACCTACATCTCAGAGTTTCATAGTGTTGTATCTTTGTACCTTTCCATTGAAAAACATATATCTTTAACAAGAATATGTTATCAGTGAAAATAGAAAATAATTATTTGAATTTGTTGAATAAATATTTAAAGGTCAGACATATTTTATTTACTCTCAATTGTAACCTATCGCTTCAATTTAAATTTAATTTGCATCAAAGTTATTACTATATTTTATCATTTTAGAATGTTTATTATGTATTTTGTTATTAAATAGAAAAGTCATTCCGTTCAAGCTTTATCAGCAAATGCAATCCAGATTTGTTTTGCACTGGTCTATACCGTTTTCAAATTCACCTCCGGTATATCATTCTTACACGACATTGGTTAGCAAATAAATTGTTATAACTACATAGTGGACAGGATAGTCATGTATTTACATAGAAAGGTCATGTCAGACTGATATATAATGATGAACGTAATGACCTCAGGCCACTGACCCTTTCCCTAGTGCACCCACTGATCTAGACCTCAGAGAGAATAAAATGCTATTGGCGACTAGCCCTAGATGCAAGGATTTCAGGCATTGTCTGAGGTCAGGATTCTAGGGATCAAATAGGTTATGCGCACAACCGATGTAAAAAAAATCATGGATGTACATATAGAAAGACGTTTCGTGTACGCCGAGTTGTATGAAGTATCTCTATATGTACACCTGGGTACATGAAACAATGACGTTGGTCAAAGAAGCCACACAAAATTGTAGTATGTGATGCATCCGGAATCTCTATGTACCTTATATAAGTCATGATATTCTTGTCATAAAGAAAGACGATTCGTGTACGCTGTGTTGTTTCCACTGTCGCTAAGTGTAAACATGTACACATGAAACAATGGCGTTGCATCACTAGCAGTATTCGTTGTGTCCGTTCTCCCTATGTTCATGTATCGAAGGATGTATTCGAAATACATCACGTAAACGGTATCGATGGAGATTGCAGCATGTCTATAAATCTCTTTGATTTCAGTTTAAATATATGTAAGACGCCATCAGTTGAGTTAAAATTTTAAAAACATGTTTAGTTCCGAAAGAGAAATGGGTATCATAAAAATCTTACTGTACTTACAAATCTAAATACATCGAATAATAACAACTGTAAAAAGATGACTATCTTAGACGAACCTTTCAGCTGATTTGCCATTCTGACGTCACAATTAAATGACCCATCAAACAGCTGTGTGATGATGAAGTTACAATCGAATTACTTCAAATATCGGATATGGAGAGCATCGCGTCATACATTTGGCGATAGGTAAATTTTGAAGTCGTCACTTCTCCGTTTGTACGGATACTTTGAAATTATCAATAATACACTTATACTGGATATAATCACTTAAGACTTAACACTTATATTGTTTATTATCCCGAAAGGTTAAGACTAAGGATTATTTCTACCTGTATGCATTTAAACACTTCTTGTATTTCGATCAATGTTTCTAGTACATTACTTTTTATGTTCATGACTTTATTACCAATTTAGGCTGCTCTAACCACAACTCTTCTCGTGTTCGCTGTATTATCTTAACCGCATTAGTCCCAGGTGGGGGGGGGGGCACATGGTTGTCCATATGGCGGCCGGCTGTTGTCTTCGCCTAGAAGCTTTAAGGGTTAGATTTTTCTAGTATAATGTATGTATCGGAAGTAAGTAATGAATGAGTCAATACAGCGTGTGGTCAATATGTGATTAGGAAGAAATGTCTGAAGCCCTTTCACGGCTTTCAGTAATTGATGCTGCTAAAACTCAGAACCGTAAACGGAACAGAGAATATCAAATGTATTACATACGTTTTATCCGGCATATGAGCCTCACTTTCCATGTCATCACATGACCAGCTGTTTGCTTATTACCTCCTCCCAAAGATGATACGATGCCATTTATGTGGTAAAATAGAGAGAAAATCGTTCCCTCAAATGTTTTCAAATTTTGCATACATGTTCACCTGTTAGCAAGGATAGACCTTAATTATTTTGTATGTCAAAGGTCAAGGTCACGAATATTATTGATGTCAGGAATGGCGTTTAATTATACGGTCGGTTTAATGGCCTTGTTTCAATTACATAGTACTGTGTTTCACTAGATGAAATGTTGAGTTACCTGTTCATTAGCAGTGACTGAGTCTTGTGTACTAATGGTGAAGATAAATTAATGAATATGATAGCAGGTGTGATCGTCAACAGGGAATGCATACTCCTCCATGACACCAAATACCATCTCTGGATTATAAGAGGTCAATGCCTGTCCAATATTCTCCATATTTGTATATCCTATCCGTAACATCCGGGGATTAATGCTTTGGATATAAAAAGTCTCAGATATCAAGGTATAAATCACTAGGATGTCCATGATATAGGTACAAATCTGGTAACAAATGAGCAAACACGACCCTCTTAAAATCAGGAAGTGGGATCAGGTGCCATGGATATAATGATATAATGGTTTTTATCATGTTACATTTTCATCTTGAGTGCTGTGGTGAGCTTAAAGAGGAAATACATTGCAATGAAGAATAATACTTAAAATGTATCGTGGAGAAAGATCCACAAGGTAGTTTGTATTGCAGCTCTAATATTAATATCATAGCTTGTCTTGTTAATATAGTACAGTATATACCTTCATTATGTTAAGTGTTATAATCTTTGTATTCAAACACATTGCAAACCCACGTGACAGAGAAACTTGATCTATATAGGGTTACTAATGAAATATTTACTGTACTTACTCCGTTCATGTGAACACAATTAGCGAATTAGATCCAGGTAAAGAGTGTACGCATTTTGTATTCAGCTTATGATGACATACAGTGTATATAGGAATATGTGTATTTGGCGTGAAAAAGTATTGCTAGAAAACAGGAAAACGTTTTTCGGTGAATAAGAAACGTTTGAATTAAGCATTCTAACACCACCTTATTGTGCTCAGTTATATCAGGATATTGTTCAACGACCCGATTATATATACAAATAATAAATATTCATTCAAAAACATTAACCTGATGTTTAACGGAAACAAATTAAGAGAACGCTAGCAGAAAAGAGTATTAATTACCATGCCAAAGTTACACGCATAACATGATTCTGGCGCGAGACCGCATCGATCATTCCGAAAAAAAAGTCTTGAAATAAAAAAAACACAAAAACAAAAAAAAAAAACGTTACATTTTGTCAGTGGCATTTCCTCTTTTCAAATATTATGTAGAAACTGAGATAAATACTACGAAACAAGTATATGCTGCTTGAGTGTTTTTGCTTTATATATACACCGACGGGATATAAAGCACGAACGTGATGATTTGGCCTTCCAGTATGCTCACCTTTCCACATCTGATTTGTGATACATGTATCCTTCTACCGGTTACCTGGTCTCATCCCGTTTGATTTGTGATAAATGAATCCTTCTATCGGACATCTAGTCCCACCCCGTTTGATTTATGATAAATGTATCCTACTACTGGACACCTGGTCCCACCCCATTAGATTTGTGATAAATGTATCCTACTACCGGTCACCTGGTCCCACCCCATTAGATTTGTGATAAATGTATCCTACTACCGGTCACCTGGTCCTACCCCATTAGATTTGTGATAAATGTATCCTTCTACCGGACACGTGGTCCCACCCCATTTGATTTGTGATAAATGTATCCTTCTACCGGACACCTGGTCCCATCCCATTTGATTTGTGATAAATGAATCCTTCTATTGGACATCTAGTCCCACCCCGTTTGATTTGTGATAAATGTATCCTACTACCGTCCACCTGGTCCCACCCCATTAGATTTGTGATAAATGTATCCTTCTACCGGACACGTGGTCCCACCCCATTTGATTTGTGATAAATGTATCCTTTTACCGGACACCTGGTCCCACCCCATTTGATTTGTGATAAATGTATCCTTGTACCGGACATCTAGTCCCACCCCATTTGATTTGTAATTAATGTATCCTTCAACCTGACACCTCATCCCACCCTATTTGATTTTTGATAAATATATCCTTCTACATTTCACCAGGTCCCACCAAATTTGATTTGTGATATATGTATCCTTGTGATAAATGTATCCTTCTACAGGACACGTGGTCCCACCCTATTAGATTATGATAAATGTATCCTTCTACGGGACACCTGGTCCCACCCTATCTGATTTGTGATAGATATATTGCATTACAGGACACGTGGTCCCACTTCTGTTTGGGATTCCCAATTGTTCTTCGTGTTAACACTGTTGATATTTCTAATTTGCCGTATTCTAATGGACTTGGGGTTTGGGATATCCATCGCTACTTCTTTTTATACTTTATCGCCCACATGGGTCGTCCATGGTTCTAAAATGGTATCATATGTTATCAGAGTTACTACCCAAGTAAGTTATACGAACATTTAACATATTTTATTGTCGATATAGATACCTTATTTATGATGATCATATTTCGCTGTCAGAAAGTGTGCGTTAATTTTCGAAAGTAATTTGTGTTTGGCTTTAGATTCACGGTGGGTGTTATCTGTTGGCAGGTGGTGCTAAATTATCCGATGCACTTGGCCTAACTTCCGAATTTTCAAGCGGTTCCGTGTTTCCCAATGTTCCCAGTTTTTAGCATCGCAAATCACTTTTTAGACGACCTGTCAATCAACGATTTTGTAACATTATTTTATATGGAAATGGCTGCATTGCAAAGTATAGTTTTTCAATCGTCAAAAGTGAAGATCAAGGTCATACATGAAAGCCATACTAATGTCATTTTGTTCGAATATCACGTAAAGTTACATGATGATACTTTAAACGTTTATCTTTTTAAAACAGAACTAAATGAAATAGCCAATGATGCATACAAACAGACGGGCAGACATCGTCATTCATTTCCTTTGTTATCCGGCTGTGTCAATATTTACTTTCGGATATGCAACAAACTCCGGAAACCATCAAATTAATAAAATACTCGCCAAATTGCTTTTGATATATGAATGGCAAATCCTAAAGTAAATAAAATATAACAGAAACATTACTAGTCCAAAAAGACAAAATGCGGGAGATTTTAAAGATCACTAAAATGATATTCTTAAATTTTGTAGACGACAAACACAATATATATATATATATATATATATATATATATATATATATATATATATATATATATATATATATATATGTACATGGATGTAAAAAAGTTATGCAATATATATATATATATATATATATATATATATATATATATATATATATATATATATATATATATAAATTGTGTATGTATACTTTTCACGTTAAATGTAATAGGAATTCTACAACGAGAAGTGGATTCTGGAATGATGAAATGAACTGATGTTATAACAAAACTATTATATCACATTGTATCTCACAATATTTTCATCGATTCATTCTCATTTTTATATTAGCCAAATTCTCCATTTTGTTTTTGTTTAATGTTTAAGTAGAAGTGATCTTCTTAAATAAAAATATACAACACAAAAACAAAATCGATAGACATCTATTGTAAATAATCGGAAAATCTTTCCACTAGAACTTCAATATATATATCATGTCTCTGTCACAGTTAAGATATGTTTGATTTTATCTTGAAATGTTATTCAGTGTCTAGCTTTTGAAAGAGTGTGAATTATAGATTAAGAATAGAAGAAAAATGTCTTTGAACCGCTTTGTAGTAGTTCATCATCTCTAACTGATACATGCGAAGGCCGAATTATGTTCTACTTAACTATTAAGAATAGAAATAGTTCTGTATTTTTAAGCGATATGAGCTGTCACAATGGTGATTTTTGTCCCATGACATATAGACGAGAATGTGATATGATGTGTTTAAATACATTCTCAAACAAGTTATTTCTTTTATCAGAATTTAAGTTTCCCCGTACATTAAAAATCCGACTGTATCTTTCCGTATGCATTTCAGATAAAATATTTCGCCATATCAAATCTTCTTCGTATTTCGGTCTGAAGCAAATAAAAATATCAGGTCACTGAACGAAATTTTTGCAATATTAAATGTTACCCCCAAAATCATCTCTCTCTCTCTCTCTCTCTCTCTCTCTCTCTCTCTCTCTCTCTATCTCTCTCTCTCTCTCTCTCTCTCTCTCTCTCTCTCTCTCTCTCTCTCTCTCTCTCTCTCTCTCTCTCTCTCTCTCTCTCTCTCTCTTGTGGAACAAATCCTTCCCCAAAACTAGATCCGCCACCACTTCCAACATCCCAATATCCGTGCATTTATAATTTATGTGATGAGTGTCCGTCAGATGTTGATAAAATTAGTCTTTCTTTGTCCGCATCATGTTTCTGTCATTTTTGAAAATATAATTTTGATGCTTTGGAAAATAATACTTTCAACAACATGTTCACAGTTTTTCTTATTTTTGTGTTTCGTCTGCAGTTACTAATAGGTGTATCATATTAATTGCTTCATATTCAATTAACGCACACTGCGCATTTACAGCGCACGTGACAATTGACGTGTTGTTAAGAGTAGAATCGAAATGGAGAAATGATGGAACAATGCTTCCTCTCCAAAATAAGATAATGCACTAACCCAACTTATACAACATCTCCCTGGAAATTAAAAGGTTTAAATTTCGACACTCGACAACTGCAACAAAAGCAATAACAACACGGGATGAAGATATATCTTTACATAATCAGCCTCTTCTTCTCGATAGGAATAAATCGTTATATAACAGTCAGAGGTTGCCGTGATACTAAAATACCAAACTATTTATCAATATATTGGGGCCTCCGTCGCCGAGTTGCACGTTAAACACAAGGAGCCACACCGGAACTACCAGGATGGCTCCGGCATGTGGCAAGGCCTTTGGGTATTCACGCCGCAATTTAAATCAACTTTTGATCATCTTTGAGCATCTCGTTTCAAACCATGAGGTCTCATCTCTGATCAGAATGGGATAAAGCCTAACTGGAACCTGAGCTGGTTTTATGAGATACTTTAACAGTTTACTTGCAGATAGTGGATGGTCTCTACAAAAGTACATTGTAATCGGGTTTTCTTCTCCGCCATTACAGACTGGCTGTCTTCATGTAATTGAAATGAAACCCGGCGCAAAACATCAATAAAACAAACATCTAACAGTTTGTAATACCTTGTTGTTTACGTAAACGTGAATCCAAAAGATATAAATACATCTGTATTGCAGACTCATTCTTATAAACATAACAATTTCCCCCCTGATCGACATGGATGACTATTGACATTTCTATAAAATTCTATACATGGTTGACATTAGCATAAGTCCTTTTACCCCATGCAGTCACATTAAGTACATGGAAAAATCCATCAAAATCAATAATATCAATCGTACTGGGGATTTAAAACAGATTGACTATTTAAATTATTAAAATATATCACGAGATTTTCCTTGCTTATATTGGTGTACATCGCTACAACAGACTCGTTTGCAACAAACAGGAAGTTTTTAAAACGATATCTTAAGTATATCATTTCATCAGATCCTACAACATCAAATGACCGTACTACGCGCTTTTGATGTACCTACAACCGATAGTGATTTTGAGCTACCATATTTATATTGGATACCTAAACTTCATAAAAACCCATATGAGCAAGGTCCAAACATTTATTTTTACTCCTTATCAGATAGTTACAGCCGTTAAGTAGAAACTTCAGCAGTACTGTAGAACTGCTTATTCCAGAAGCGGTGTGCATCAGATGTGGATACTTAAAAATTTTAAACAACTTTTAGAAAATCTGAAGGCACATATTTTTTCTCAAATTCACAGTATCAAAACATACTTCTCTACTCTGTACACAACAATTGTACATAAAATTAAAAGAGAGACATTTTAGCATCATAGACAACTGACTGTGAACTCACGGCAGGTGTCGCCGGTTGACAGGGGATGCTTAATCCTCCATGGCACCTGATCCCACCTCTTGGTTTTCAGAGGTCCGTGTTTGTCCATTTTAAACCTGAATTTTATCTATAACCTGAACATCCTAAAAATTTATAATTTGGTATCTGAGATTTTCTTTATATCAAATCATATTTATGTAAGGAACCAATGCTACAGTTGTTACTCGCGTATAACGAACTAAGAAAAACGTATTACAAATGTAATCAAATCATTAAAAATACTGATGCGACGTGTCAAACGATATGACATTGTTTTAGAATTTGGCGTAATATTTACGCCACATTCATCGCTTTTTTAGTTATATGGTGGTAGCCAGTTTTTAACAGAGGAGAAGAAAACCTGTTTAGAAGATACTACCGTTCGTCCTCAAAATCAGCATAGGTTCCAGCTAGGTCCGAACATACCCTGGCCAAAAATTGGAGACTTTATGGTTCAAAACGCGATGCTCAAAACAAGTGGCAACGGACGATATGGCTATGATTATACAATATCTACTTGATATATGCATAATGTCCAGGTATACTCGAAAAAAGTCCCACAAGAGTGTAATTCATATGCTTTAGTTTTTCTAACTTGACAAATTGTACCTAAATAATATTACAATATTTTGCTTATCATACACCTAGCAGAATTTTAAAATGCGACAATACTTTATCAATCAGCCAATTGATCACTGATAAAAGTATTAGAACAGACTCACGTGCGTCAGGTAGACAATCATTACAGTTTCGCCTTGTAAACACATTGTGTATTACTTGCACTGTAGGATATGTCTCACAGATTTTAATTAAACATATGCTGTTAAATATTGTGATAAATATTTCCTTTAATCTATAGAAATCCCATACTCCGCCTCCTTAACTAAGTTTCACTCTTTGATATAATATTTCAAAAGAACTAACTTTAACGTCAGTCTCTGTTATTTACTTAATTAGTATTCTTTGGACATAATGTCTTTTCTGTATTATTGACAATAACTAAAGCATGTGTACGTAACATTTACTGCTATCGTAGGAATACTGTCATTGTGTGAATCGCAATTGATCTCAATTTTCTGTAAAATAATTCATAAATAATTGATAAATCATTGATACAAAAGAATTAACCAT
>BROG01000593.1:387500-466471 GCA_030159075.1 Atrina japonica | reverse complement strand
GAAGTCATATGTTTTGACACTGTGGATTCGAGAAAAATTGTGTGCCTTCAAAATTTCTAAAAGCTGGTTAGAATTTTTTTTAATTGGCAACTTCATGTTCCATCTAACCAATCTGTTTTAAAATGAGGTCTTTGAGGTGAGATGAGGTGTAGGACAATTCGCTGGGCATCGGCCTGACTGTTGCTTAATTGATTGGTGACCTCATCATTTCGGTTTCATTTGCAAACCGGTTATCGTTGCAACATCGTCGATGGGCATATGGGTCCAAGAAAACACACTCTATACAGATCTATGTAACAACAAATATGTTATTTGATTTGATTCATTTAAATGTATTTATTAATGTTTATGGGCGGTGTTGCGGGGTATTCACGTTATCGACTTACGTAGAAACAGCGTCTACGAAAACAGTTGGTACCGAAACAAATTATATTGTGTCTTTTATGTATTGTTCGCATATCATTTAAATGTATTATGTAACACTCACTCGCTAATCACATTTTAAGTCAAATGCACCCTTTGCACAGAATACACCATGTTCTTTTATGGCGCCGGCAAATGGATACCTCTGGTCCTCTTCTCCAGGTCTACAATAAATCCTGTGAGACCATAATTGTCACGAAAGGTGAGACCAAGCTTGGTTTCAGTGGTTTTGTACATTAACTAGTATTTCACAAAAGACCGAGGTTCGAACAATCTAAATAATTTTATAATTTTTGCTTTCTGAGACGGCCCCTATACTTTGTCGCCGCTGTGCAATTTAGTAACTAAACACATCGGAATATAGGTAAATTTCGACCCGTATTTTACATTAGGTTTAATACTTGTACATCCATTTGACATATAAACAACATAATACTTCAGTTCAACTTATGCATTTATTTATAAGATAATGTCAACAGAATTACTCATTAAAATGTTCATTTTGTTATATATATAAAAAAAACTCAGATACCAAAGTATAAATCAATAGAATGTCCAGGACATAGATACAAATCCGCTAAAAATGGACAAACACGGACCTCTGGAAACCAAGAGGTGGGATCAGGTGCCATGGAGGAGTAAGCATCCCCTGTCGACCGGTCACACCCGCCGTGAGTTCACAGTCAAGTCCAATGAAATACATCTTGAACTTATCTCATTTCATCCAAAGAAATTGTTATCCTATTTGACTTCTAATTTTAATATTGTATTTTTAGACTGTGGACATTGAACATTTTGTTATTACGAAATATGAGTTTTGCTAAATTTTAAGATTGATGAGGTTTTGATTGTGAACGGAACAGTGTATACCACTGACTAACCTTGTACCTATACTTTTACTATGATAGCACAAAGGTATGCAGAAGGAAACTAATATCTAAAAATGATATATCTTTGAGTATTATTTGAGACATAGTATTTTGCTTCAAATGTGTCTACTGTTCATGATTTTGACATTCATCGGAACTGGGCAAATCAGACAAATTATTCCCTTTTGCAAACATAAGGTGAAAGTGGTGTGATTTTTACTAATTCAAAGAATAAATTGCATAATTTCCACAGCGATAATTTCAATATCGTAAAGTATCATAACACAATTTTACATGGGAATTTAACTAAACAGGTAGAACTAATCACACACTTATTTGTTATGTAGTACAAATACTAACTCAAATTAAGTCAAATCGAAATATTATAAATATAGGAGATCCCTAAATCCTAGCAAAAGACTATCTTATCAGACGTATCTGATAACTAGTGTTTATTCATGGAAATTGTTACGGAATAATCCTAAAGACAAGACAAACTAATGTGCTGTGTATCGATCTGATCGATGTGCAACATTTAACATTTTATTCACTTTTCTAGATGTTGTATAGTTATACTGACATTGGATTAGTAGTAATGGCCTTTTAAAAGCACTCAGAGAAAATAGAACAATTATGTTCAAATTACAGATAACAATAACTCACAATGCTAAACGAATTTGTTTTTGTAGAAAAACGAAGAAATATGCACATACGTTTTAAAGACTACATGGGCTGATAAACATTCAAAAACTATATGGATTAATAAGCATTTAAAGTATTAAAGACTGTATGGATTAGTAAACACTTAAAATATTAAAGACTGCATGGATTTATAAACACTTAAAGTATTAAAGACTGCATGGATTTATAAACTCTTAAAGTATTAAAGACTGCATGGATTTATAAACACTTAAAGTATTAAAGACTGCATGGATTTATAAACACTTAAAGTACTAAAGACCGCATGGATTATTCTACAACATGGATTAATAAACACCCATAGTATTTAAGACTAGATGGATTAATAAACACTTAAAGTCTATATGGACTACTGAACAACCAAGGTATTAAAGACTACAAAGATTAATTAACACGCAATATTAAAGACTACATGAATTAGTAAATACATAATATAAAAAATACATGGATTAAAAACATTCAAAGTATTAAAGACTGCATGTAGTATTACACGTTCATAGTATTAAAAACTGCATGTAGTATTACACGTTGATAGTATTAAATACTGCATGTATTATTACACGTTGATAGTACTAAAGACTGCATGTATTATTACACGTTGATAGTATTAAAGACTGCATGTATTATTACACGTTCATAGTATTAAAGACAGCATGTATTATTACACGTTCATAGTATTAAAGACTGTATGTATTATTACATTTGATAGTAATAAAGACAGCATGTATTATTACACGTTCATAGTATTAAAAACTGCATGTAGTATTACACGTTGATAGTAATAAAGACTGCATGTATTATTACACGTTCATAGTATTAAAGACTGCATGTATTATTACACGTTGATAGTATTAAAGACTGCATGTATTATTACACGTTCGTAGTATTAAAGACTGTATGGAGTAATAAACACTCATAAAAGTAATCCATGTAGCATTAAATACCATCAGTGTTTATTAATCCACCTAGGTCTTACTATTACCAATGTTTAGTAGTCCATGTAGTCTTAAATACCATCAATGTTTATTAACCTACATGGATTGATTAGATTCGCAAGTCATTATAACTCGATGTCTTAAGTTAAAATACAATTAATACAATTATAGTGAATAGTTTTGACTTTTTACTGAGCTGAATTTGAAATCAGCTCAGTTACTGTTGCTGTCAGAGCTCACCATCATGAAGGTTTTTTTTTTTTAGATTTTCAAGCAACCTCGATTTCGATTTCGCTTCACTATCATATCATTTTAAAAGTTTATAAATAGGACAATGTGCTGGGTGTTTCAAAAAATTAATTAACTAATTAGTTGGAATAGAACTTTTAAAATATGGCGAAAGTAAATGCAAAGAAGCTGATATATGAACATCACTCATGAATGTGGCTTTAAAGACGTGAACGTGGATTATTAAACAATGAAAGTATTTAGGCCTGCATGGATTACTAAACACCCATAATATTAAGGACCACGTGGATTAATAAACACTTATGATTTTAAATGATACATGGATTATTAAACATTCATAGTATTAAATACCTCATGGATTACGAAACATCCAGTATTAAATACTTCATGGATTACGAAACATCCAGTATTAAATACTTCATGGATTACGAAACATCCAGTATTAAATACTTCATGGATTACGAAACATCCAGTATTAAATACTTCATGGATTATTAAACAACCACAGAACTAAATACCACATGGATTGTTAAACAGTTACAGTATTAAATACCACATGGATTGTTAAACAGTTACAGTATTAAATACCACATGGATTGTTAAACAGTTACAGTATTCAATACCACATGGATTGTTAAACAGTTACAGTATTAAATACCTCATGGATTGTTAAACAGTTACAGTATTAAATACCTCATGGATTACTAAACATTCACAGTATAAAATACTTCACGGATTATTAGTGATTAGTTATCATGATACTTATTTTGTCAAACACCACTCTGATTCTACTCATAAGTAGACTGAAGGTGATATAAACAATAATTTTGGAATTTCTAATAGACAATATTTATAATGTTCGGAGATGTGGTCTTTCAACAAACTGTCGGCATTCATATGGGAACCACTCGTGCTCCTTTATTGACAGACCTCTTCCTTTATACATATGAAGCAGAATTCATTCAGAAACGGCAGAATCAAAAAAAAAAAAAAAGAGTTAGCGGTGCCCTTTAATTTGACATTTTGTCAATTAATAATGACAATTTTCATACATATGCCAATGCGATATATCCCAGTGAACTAGAAATTAAAGATACAACTTAATCAAGCACACAAGCTTCGTACTTAGACATTTTATTAATAACAGACACAGACGGGATTTTATCAACTCAGCTCTACGACAAGCGCGATAATTTCGGCTTTCCCATTGTTAATTTTCCACATTTAAGTAGTAATATCCCACAATCACCCGCATATAGAGTTTGTTTTTCATAAATGATCAGATATGCCACATATGTTTAACATATGTACATTTCATATGCAGCGGTAAACTACTCACTGACATATTATTGACAAAGGGATATTAAAAAGGGATGTCAACGTTCCGCAAATTTTACGGTCGGTATAATAGTCTTGTTTTCGACTTCTCTGTTTCTTTAAGTGAAATGCTGATTTACCTGTTCGATGGTGGCTGTTGAAACGTCTGTATCAATTATGACGAGGATTCGTTCCTCACGTATTTCATTTTAATTTGACTGTGAACTCACGGCGGGTGTGACCGGTCGACAGGGGATGCTTACTACATGGCACCTGATCCCACCTCTTGATTTCAAGAGGTCTGTGTTTGTCCATTTTTACCAAATTTGTACCTATATCCTGGACATGTTAATGATTTATACCTTAGTATCTGATATTTTTAAATCACAGTATTAAATACCAAAGGGATTTTTAAACATTCACAGTAATGAATACTACATGGATTATTTAACCATCATAGTATTAAATACCAAATGGATTATTAAACATTCACACATTCACAGTATTAAATACCAAATGGATTATTTAACATTCACAGTATTAAATACTAAGGGATTATTAAACATTCACACATTCACAGTATTTAATACTACATGGATTATTTAACATTCACAGTATTAAATACCAAGGGATTATTAAACATTCACACATTCACAGTATTTAATACTACATGGATTATTAAACATTCATAGTATTAAATACCAAATGGATTATTTAACATTCACAGTATTAAATACCACATGGATTATCTAACCATCATCGCATTCAATAACAAATGGATTATTAAACATTCACACATTCACAGTATTAAATACCAAATGGATTATTAAACATTCACAGTATTAAATACCAAAGGGATTATTAAACATTCACACATTCACAGTATTAAATACCAAGGGATTATTAAACAATCATAGTATTAAATACCAAAGGGATTATTAAACATTCACACATTCACAGTATTGAATACCAAGGGATTATTAAACAATCATAGTATTAAATACCAAAGGGATTATTAAACATTCACACATTCACAGTATTAAATACCAAGGGATTATTAAACATTCACACATTCACAGTATTAAATACCAAGGAATTATTGAACATTCACACATTCACAGTATTAAATACTACATGGATTATTAAACATTCACAGTATTAAATACCACATGGATTATTCAACATTCACAGTATTTAATACCACATGGATTATTCAACATTCACAGTATTTAATACCACATGGATTATTCAACATCCACAGTATTTAATACCACATGGATTATTCAACATTCACAGTATTTAATACCACATGGATTATTCAACATTCACAGTATTTAATACCACATGGATTATTCAACATTCACAGTATTTAATACCACATGGATTATTCAACATTCACAGTATTTAATACCACATGGATTATTCAACATTCACAGTATTTAATACCACATGGATTATTCAACATTCACAGTATTTAATACCACATGGATTATTCAACATCCACAGTATTTAATACCACATGGATTATTCAACATTCACAGTATTTAATACCACATGGATTATTCAACATCCACAGTATTTAATACCACATGGATTATTCAACATCCACAGTATTTAATACCACATGGATTATTCAACATTCACAGTATTTAATACCACATGGATTATTCAACATCCACAGTATTTAATACCACATGGATTATTAAACATCCACAGTATTTAATACCACACGGATTATTCAACATCCACAGTATTTAATACCACATGGATTATTCAACATCCACAGTATTTAATACCACATGGATTATTCAACATCCACAGTATTTAATACCACATGGATTATTAAACATCCACAGTATTTAATACCACATGGATTATTCAACATCCACAGTATTTAATACCACATGGATTATTCAACATCCACAGTATTTAATACCACATGGATTATTTAACATCCACAGTATTTAATACCACATGGATTATTCAACATCCACAGTATTTAATACCACATGGATTATTCAACATTCACAGTATTTAATACCACATGGATTATTCAACATTCATGGTATTAATACAACAACATCCACAGTATTTAATACCACATGGATTATTCAACATCCACAGTATTTAATACCACATGGATTATTCAACATCCACAGTATTTAATACCACATGGATTATTCAACATCCACAGTATTTAATACCACATGGATTATTCAACATTCACAGTATTTAATACCACATGGATTATTCAAGACTTATAACACTGCAGACTACATGGGTAAACACTCATACATTAAATCCCCTTGAGTGCTCTCTTTTTTAAGTATGCGTTATATAAATTTATATGTTTCTCCTGATATATTTATATTTATGTAGGAAAACACAGATCGAGATTACGTCAACGCAGAATGCATATATCGATTGATAGAATTTAATCTTTTTTTAGCTGCTGGGGATTTGCAGTTGATTATTAAGTTGCAGTGATTATGAGAATGCCATTCATTTGAGGAAACAGCAACTAATAAGGTGAGATTACAATTTAATTCTACCAAATAATCATTTTACAGAAATTTGTTGCTAATAAGTAAATACAATTCTAACAGATAAATTGAAACAGTGAAATAATTTGCATTTTTAATCTGTTCAATTTTGTGATGGGTAACCATAAAACCAGTATTAATATTTTAAGCATATAATCCATTTTATGTTTTTGTTATATATTTCAAAGGAATTCTTAGTTATTTTTCTCAACTGAAAAGATGGCATTTACAACACCATGTCATAAACTCTTTGTTTCGTTATGATGTGTGTGTGGAGTAATTATCATAACCAAATAATGTGGAAGTAATAACTTAACCTTACAAATGTATGAGTCAAGTAATTACCACAAACATGCATAGAACGGAAGTATAAAGCTTATACCACTTATACTATTATATCACCTGTGAGTAAAGAAATTACCACAAACATATGATGTGGAAACATTTAATTTACTACCTTACAATATGAGTCAAGAAATTACCACATAGAACGGAAGTATTAAGTTACGACCTTACAATCTGTGAGTCAAGAAATTACCACAAACATATAATGCGGAGGAATTAAATTAACTACTTTACAAAATCTGAGTCAAGTAATTATTACAAACGTATAATGCGTAAGTATATATTTTCTACCCTACAAAATGAGAGTCATATAATTACCACAAACGTTTTATGCGGAATAATTTAATTTCCTGTCTATGAGTAGAGTAATTACTACAAGTATAATTCAGAAATATTGTTCCCTTTCTTACAATATGAGTCGAGTAATTAAAACTAGAATATAATTCCGACGTATGTATTCCCTACCAAATAGTTTTTGAGTCAAATTATTATCACAGACATATAATGTATATTCAGTTCACTACCTTACAATCAGTGAGTCCAGCAATTACTTCAAACATAGAAGTATTCACTTTACTACCTCACAATATGTGATTCAGGTAATTACAACAAATATACAATGCGGAAGTATTCACTTTACTACCTCACAATATGTGGTTGAAGTAATTACCACAAACATACAATGCGGAAGTATTCACTTTACTACCTCACAATATGTATTCAGGTAATTACCACAAATATACAATGCAGAGGTATTCACTTTACTACCTCACAAAATGTGGTTCAAGTAATTACCACAAACATACAATGCGGAAGTATTCAGTTTACTACCTCACAATATGTGATTGAGGTAATATCCACAAATATATACAATTTAGTTTCCTATTCTACATTTTATATATCTATGTATATGCATCAATTTATCTATCTTGTCTTTTGAAAATCGAATAGCATTTCCTGGTCGATAATGCATGACACTTCATTATAACTGACTGGCTTAGAATTTTACTGTCTGAACATTGCATTATATAGAATTGACACCTTTCTATGGAATAATGGATATAATTAAGAGGTATGATCAATAAGACACTACAAGTTGTTTTGGAGTTTTTATTGGGAAATTAACCCACAAATACAACAACTCTTCCCTATCGTCCCTTTTCCTCATTTCGGTAGTAATATGCCTTATCACCTGAATGTGGTTTATACATCTAGCTTAAACAGATTTATTGCGAATTAACATACATGTATATATGATTTAGAACAACCTCTTCTTATAAAATTATGATAACAACATTTGGCATGAAATATAAATATATGTATAAACATATGAATTTACAAACGAGAGAGAGAGAGAGAGAGAGAGAGAGAGAGAGAGAGAGAGAGAGAGAGAGAGAGAGAGAGAGAGAGAGAGAGAGAGAGAGAGAGAGAGAGAGAGAGAGAGAGAGAATACTGTAGGCTAAAAGTTTACTATTTCCATGTACTTTTGGGTGACTTGGAATAGTTTCATATTACAATTATCACTTTTATTTTTATTCCCATAATGCTGTTCCTATGTCCGGATTACAACCTAACGGTTCGATAGTTTGAAATACAGTTAAACGTTGTATTATGTGACGCTCACTATCAAGGGAAAATGTCTCAGTCATAGCTGTACGCACCATACGAACACTCTAGTGAGTGACTTATGAAGGCTAACGCAATAAAGGTCATTCACCACACGAACGCTCTCGTGAGTCATGAAGGTTAACGCGATAAAGGTGATTGTTCAACGGGCTACAGTGTATCTGTGATCTTTATATGCAGTGCTAAAATTAAATGACATTTTGATGTGTTTCATCACGGCGACTGGAGAGTTGATTATTATATCATGTCAAGCAGCCAATGGATTCGCTTTTCAGTCTCAGCTCATTCCGGCGTATATCATTACTGGTTTGTTTATTCACTGATTTTTAAACCATACACACTACCGGTTTCTGCTAAATGTCCTACGGTAAAACTTTGCATGAAGTGAGTGATGTGAATATTTTTAATAGTAATCAACAAAAAAAAATAATTTGGAAGATAAAAGTTAATTTTCAATAAATGACAGTCGTATTATTTTGCTTTTATATGGTGTTTAGATACATTAAAATAATTTTTCAGTTTTAGAATGGCAGCCAGTTATATGATTATATTTACTTAATATCATACTATCGGTATCACACTCCTATTTATGTTCCATTTTAGTCATACAGTGACATATAAAGACTCCTTAGGAAAACAACAAAATCAATTTTTATAGGGAGGTGCTCTTTACAAATAGGTAGATTTGTACACAAATGGTACTATTTGGGACAGCAAAAACAGTATTTATGACCAGGTGGTCTTTATACACAGGCGGTCGCTAAAGCTGGTATTACTGTATTGAATTAAGTATTGGACTGCAATTTTTAAATAGACATTTTTATTTTTTTGATACCGCTGGAAATTTTTTAAACGATATTTCTAGCAATATGCAGACTTTACAATTCAACATTAATTGATAATCTGAGTAGATACTTTATAAGTATCAAATAATGTGCCTAATGGTAAGTTAACTTAAGAAGTACTAAATGATAGTGTATGACTTCCGTTGGCCATAAAAGCCCTGCTATGTCATGGTAAGCCCTTGATGAGATATCATACTATTTGTTAGGGTGGTCTTACCTATTCTTCACTGATGACAGCTTCAAATTCTGCTTCGTTTGATTGAGCGGGTTCCCATGCTTGAATCCGCCTCTGCAACATATCTCAAACATGTTCGACCCATTTTGAAATAAACCCTGTATGATATTTTTTATGCAGGTAGGCCAGACGACCTTATAGTTTTAAGACCGCTATTTTTTAATTCCGGCGAAGTTTAGTTAATAAACATGTAATTTACTAGACTCATGAATAGATCTACAGCTTTCTTTTTTTGAAAACAGTGTTTACCTATGTTGTATGAATTTATTTTTCACCAATTTCTTAAAGACATTTAATTCTAATGCGACTTTTTTCACATTTTGAGAGCAGTGAAACAGTGGGGTGTGTTTGCACATCGATTGACGTTCAGTGTACATTTGGAAACAGTAGTTATCTAATTAATTAGAGTATATTAGGTACTTTTTCATCAATATGAAATATATATAAACATAATCCCACACTATATAAGTGTTTGAAACATATTTAATAAATATTTACTCAATGCAAGCGTTTCATAAGTGTCCATCATGTTTGTTTACATGTTGATGGATTCCTTAAACGTTTGAGGATGAAGCTTGAGGAAAACCTCAAAATTCGGGGAAATTAGCTATTACATTTGAATTTGACTGTGGACTCACGGCGGGTGTGACCGGTCGACACGGGATGCTTACTACTCCATGGCACTTGATCCCACCTCTGGATTTCCAGAGGTTCGTGTTTGTCCAATATCACCGGATTTGTATATGTATACTGGACATCTTTTAGATTTATACTTTGATATTTGATACTCTATATCATAAAAGGGCATTTCTGAATATGACTTCAATTGACAAAAACTATATTAGTGGAAAACCAGAGAATGCACGGTTAATCGAAAAAGCGTTTTTAGGAGTTAATGTTCCAGTCAATAAAGTTGTCGTTATAGTTCGAATGATTACGGATTATATAAACAACTGGCTTTTTCGCATGATAAGTGATGATTAAATACTCGAGAGGCAGTTGATTACACGTTGTTTATATAAAAATCAATTTCAGAATTGACATTTTGACAACATTATAGAAGAATAAAATCGTTACTGCTTTTTGATGGTAGTAGAATTATTCTGAGGGTAATTATAGTTAAAAGTTAATCTATTATGAAATATTTTTTGATGTACGGATTTTTTCTCTAAACCATTAGCATATCATCTTAGGTCAATAGTAATATTCAGTAGAAATGAATTTACACCAACTCTGAGATGTGACACTTCCGTTAAAAGTGAAATAGTGTAATAAAATAGAAATAAAGTTACACTTTAATCATTCAGGTCAAAATTCTCTCTCTCTCTCTCTCTCTCTCTCTCTCTCTCTCTCTCTCTCTCTCTCTCTCTCTCTCTCTCTCTCTCTCAATACATATAGTCGAAATGCAAATATTGACTCGTTGCAACTTCACAACTATGGTGAAAAGTATCATATTTATTGATAACTCAGGTGAATTTGAAATGGAAATAAGGAATGTCAGGTCATTTACTCATATGACAAGTTACGTCTCTAATTTCATAACCATGTATATACAGTGATATAAAACATTCCTGGGGGAATATTTCTATACAGTACAGTTAATTTTGAAAATTGTGTGTTCCCTTCACCAAACGAAAATATGTGCTGTAATGAGAATCATTTTATCAAAAGTTTAAATTGTTTAATTGCAATATAAAACATATATCTAATATACTTATATTTTGTATATACAGAGACATTTGGTCAATTTATAAATCAGTTGCCATGGGGAATTTAATATCCCCTTACAAGTCAACCCAGCCAAAAGAATCCCTGCTCACAATAGATATAAACGGCCCAACAACTACCTTCTACTAAACACATCATCGCTTTAAAGAGTAAAACGTCGTGACTATAAACATAATACCAAAGTTATAGTTTTGCAAAAGCGATCTAGATTTAAAAAGATGTAGAGTTCGAAACAAAAACGGAAATGAAGAATAGGAAGACAGAATATAGTTTATGTGGTGGATTTGAAACTAGACAGACAACAAAAATACAAAGCTACTATTGCAAATTGACGAATGATTATATAAGAAAAATCATGGGAACTTGAATTCGAAAAACCTCATAGGAATACATAAAAGACAACCGATAAGTGACTTGATGGACGTGTAACACTGAATTGAAATAGAAACCATCAAATCTGATAAACATCAATTGCATACTAATGTAATTACTGATTAATTTTTTAGTTTTACAAAATTCTCAAAATCTCATGACTAAGCCATTTTACAATCAGCAGTTCCAAGAATCTTAATTATTAATTCACAGATAAAAGATGAAATATGCCGGGCTGTTTTAACGGCGTTCATGTCACACTTAGAGATTTGCCAGTTTTGCATCAGCGAACAGTTTTAGTGTTAGAGCCGAGACTTCCATTATGCATGCACCATGGAGAGGAACCTCGACTTTTGGTAAGTAAACAAACACAAAATCAAAGTAGGTTCCAGTGGGGCTCGGACTTAGAGAGGAGAGACTTCGTGATATAGGAATGTAAGTTTCTCTAATAGTATAGACTAACGTTGAATTCAAAACCAGGCGAGGAAAACTCTTAGCTAATGATGAAAAGCTGTTTTCCAATAATATAGAGCTTTGAACTAGAGACGAGACTTTTTAGGACATTTAACAGAAGACTCTTCTTTATAAACTTTAGTGGAACATTGGAAAGGACATTGGACATTCAATTATTCCTTTTACAATGCATATTGTCTCTCAAAATCGAATTCATTTACAATTGAAATCTGGTTGTTATTCTGCCAATGGAATCTAATTAATTATGTATTAACCCAAATTGCAAATATTATTCTGATAGTAAAGGGACAACGGTAATATGATATATCGACGTGTATTCTTTTATCGGTGCTGTTATCCGTAGGTACTGTAAAATCCCGATTAAAATATCGTTCAAGCATCACTCAAACTGATCACTCATTACATCCTGCTTCTGTTCCATTTAGATCAGATTTATTTATATTTCTTGCAGAATTTGTTAGCACTCGCTTTGTTATTTGGAATTATAACTCAAGCTTACTTCTTACGTGGCGATATGGATTACAGTTATCACATCTATATCATATATATATATATATATATATATATATATATATATATATATATATATATATATATATATATATATATATATATATATATTTTGTGTAAGAGAGAGAGAGAGAGAGAGAGAGAGAGAGAGAGAGAGAGACAGACAGACAGAGACAGAGAGAGAGAGAGAGAGAGAGAGAGAGAGAGAGAGAGAGAGAGAGAGAGAGAGAGAGAGAGAGATAGATAATAAATCATGAATATAGAACACAACTGACAATAGGGTAGAATTATGTAGGGCATACTATGCTCACAAAAGACCACTGTTCTGGAATAAAAATTTGTTTAATAAACTATGTTCTAGTTAATTCTTTTTGTTTTCGGGTCCAGAAATCGGGGACATACTACTAGCTGAAGATCCGCTCCTCATTAATATTATAAACATAATAAACATAAATATAAAATCATAATTTTCAAGACGATCGGTTCTGTCATTTAGACTTCATCTGTTGAGCAGATGCAAAGAGATGGGGATTTATGATATTTGTAAAATGTAATCACTGGACATTTTTCTTATTGGGAATTGTTCAAATATAATTACGAATTACCACTCTGACTGCAGTTCAATGTTATAATCTATGTTGTGTAAATGACGATGTATAGCCTGAAACAAATAAATTGCAGAAAAGTTTTTTTTATTTTGTGTGTATATATACGTACAGATAAATATATATATATATATATATATATATATATATATATATATATATATATATATATAATATATATATATATATATATATAATAATAATCATTCAATTATTCGAACAAATAGTAAAACACTCAATATTCCCAAATTTTCGGCCCCTTGGCCTTGATCAAGTGAAAGACGACATTATGTATATTAGTTACATAGTATTAACTCTGCACAATACACAGCTGCATTGCAAATATTTCTAGATGTTTATCAACTACGTCACGAGCAATGACATCACTTTAACAACACATGCATGTTTCCGCGTAACAAGTAGACCTATATATAAGTATACATTCACCAGATATTTCGCTAATGGATTATTAAACTAATAGTGAACTTTAATGAAATTGTATATGATTAATAATTATATATATATATACATTTTTAGGCATTAAACAAGCAATACAAGCTGAATGGCCAGCAATTTTTCAATACCCCTATCCAAGAAAAACTCTGGGCCCAGAAAGACCCAATCATATTAAAATTTTGTGTAAAAATAAAAAAGGCACCAAAGCTATTTACAACTTCTTTATTCACAATTACATATACACTGAAAATAACACAACTGTCAATCAAAGTGGGAGAACATATTACAACAAAATATAGAGTGGAAAAAAAAAATTTAAATATTTTTAAAATAACAATAGATTCCAAATTAATATGGTTTCAATACAGAGTGGTACAGCGCATTATTGCTACTAATAAACTTTTATTTCATATGAATATTAGAGAAGATGCACTATGTTCTTTTTGTAAAATATATCAAGAAACCATTACACATCTATTTTTTGAATGTGATAAGATCAGAAACTTGTGGAGAAAGTTAGAATTCTGGATAAATGAGAATAACACCTATAGCTTTAATTTCAATCTTTTAAATATACTCTTTCTGTTTGATGGATATAAGCACAAAGCAATTAATATTTGTATTATTTTAATCAAAAGATATATCTATAAATGTAGAATCTCAAAAACAGTAGTTGTTTTTTGATGATTGTAAAAAATATATTCAGGACTATTATGTCACGGAAAAACTAAGGTACAGTATTAAGGGTGAACATGACAAATTTACTGAAACATGGCAAGTTATGCATAACAAACTATCTGTTTAAAAATATGACAAGGTTATTATTATTTTATTGTATATCTGTAAAACTTCAAAGTATTTAATATCATAACAGAAGAATGTAGGTGAAATTAATAAATTATAATACAAAGGTTCGATGACGTGAGGTAGTTAGGTATTTTGTCTATTTGAGTATAATCGGTATACATGTATATGTGTGTATGTAAATGTATGTATATGTACATGTATAGTAAATTATTATCTATGTAAGTATGCAAGTATGATTGTACAGGAGTATGAATACATTGTATATGTTAAGGTACACACATTGCACAGTTTAAATAATATGTTATCTTAGAATAATATTTATGTGTGTGTGTAATATGCCTGTGCTTGTGCATATGTGTATATTCATGTGCATTCATCTCCAAGTAATTGGTATACATGTTTATGGATGTGTATATAAATGTATGTATATGTATCTAGGTGAATACTTATATATTTATGTAAGTATAGAATTATGATTAAACAGGAGTATGAATGCATAGCATATGTTCAGGTATACAGGTTTCACAGTTTTTAGTAAAATGTTGTCATAAAATATATTTTGGTGTATACAATATACCTGTGCATATACAGGTGTGTATACACAAGATTTATTCTTAGGAATGAAACTTGTCTATATCACAGATAATTAGTATTACCTGGAAATAGTACAAATATTCGATATATATTACTAATCAATAATGTACATGTATGTGTAAAATCTGAAATAAAACTAAAATAAATTCATAAATTTTATACATACATAAAAATCTTTAAAGATAGGGAACTGAAAATTACAATGTTATGTACATGTATAAATAAAATCCTTGAGGGATAAGCTGAGAGCAAAATCTGTTTACGTTTGAATATGTACGTATCATATTGTGAAAAAAATGTGAACATTTAAGTTGGACACAGTGTATTCATACATTGTATGTGTTTTAGTGTATATGTATGTTCTTGTCTTTTTGGACCTTGCAGGGAGCCTGGACCTGTGAGGGTATATGTAACAGGCTCGTTAATAAACATTTAAAAAAAAAAAAAAAAAAAAAAAAAAAAAAATATATATATATATATATATATATATATATATATATATATATATATATATATATATATATATATATATATATATATATCAATCATATGTTACAAAATATCCAGCCAGTATATGCCATAGAAAAAATAGGATGGGGTGCTTTAGACATATATACGGTATTTTACCAAATAGAAAGAACATATATGACACGATCTAGTCAAATACTACTAACCCTTAACAAAAGCGGATCTAGAAAGATATACAGCCAGAGAAGCGGAGTGGCTAGCTTAAAGCTATAGAAAATAATTAAGGCTATGCTGAATAAAATAAAATAAAGTATAGTGCTTAATAAAAACCATATACCAAAATATAACCCTTCCTACCTCGGCTATTGCCAGGAATTGACAAATGTATTGACACGACAGTCCTTGGTACTTCTTATTTCATATAATTATAATGCTATACAGTTCCGTAATTTCGGAATGAGACTTATTCGGAAGATAGTAGTATTTTACAATAAAACATATATACAAAACGCGGTAGGAACCTTTGTGATACACTTGTACATAAAAAAACAGCAAATACCCTAAGGTTAAACGAGAAGAAGTGTGAATGTTCTATATGTAGAATTATAAAAGCAGAGGATATTATGGATTCGAAGGGTTTACAATGTTTTACTGCTTTCGAGGACGCGAAATGCACTGACAGGAATGCCTTAATTTGTGATAAATGTTCAAAACCTGTGCATATAGGAGAAACAGAACGATCCCTAAAAGAGCGCAAAGGGGAACATAGACGCGACATTAAATAGCAAAGAGATAAGCCAATCATAAACATTTTTAAGATCATGAGGATGCTAGAAATGGAATACCAGCGAGTACTCTTAGCAGAATTTTAAAGAGACGAACAAAGATACCTTGTTTAAAACTTTTTAATCTAGTAGTGTTTTTCCAGCAAGGGTATGCCACTGTAGCGTGTTTAATAGCATAAGCCGGGATTGTGTTCTGATTTTATTGACTTTTCATGTAGCAAATAATATAATTCAATCTCCCAATATTTGCAAATATATTTGATTTTGAATAACAATAAACTGTAATGTATTACTATATTGTATTATGTTTACTTCATTGATGTATGTTTACTGATTTATCTTGAACATGAATAATTTAAACCAGCAACATTATTAGTTATCCATTGTAAAAACTTGTAACGGAATACTGCTATAATATAAAAATTTCAGATACCAAAGTATAAATCAATAGAATGTCGAGGACACAGATACAAATCCGGTAAAAATGGACAAACACGGACCTCTGGAAACCAAGAGGTGGGATCAGGTGCCATGGAGGAGTAAAGCATCCCCTGTCGACCGGTCACACCCGCCGTGAGTCCACAGTCAAGTCCAACGAAACAAGTGAGGAGTGTATCCTCGTCACATTTGGTACAGACGTCTCAACAACCGCCAACGAAAAGGCAACTCAACATTTCACTTAGTGAAACAGAGTACTCGCAAACAAGACTATTATACCGACCGTAAAATTTGCGGAACGTTGACATTAAACGCGGTTTTCGATATCCCTGTGTCAATAATTTGTCAGTGAGTAGTTTACCTCTGTATATGAAATCTTCATATGTTGTCCCAGGGAATTCATTATAGACAGGTTTTATTATATATATATATATATATATATATATATATATATATATATATATATATATATATATATATATATATATATATATATATATATATATATATATATATGTACTTGTCAATATTTGTTTTGTCTTGTGTGATGATATTCAATTTATGCAGACTTTGAATTTAATCAAAAGTCTTTCTTTCTTTTACAGAGGCGGAATGAAAGGCTGTATTTCTACCTAGAATAAGAAATAAACAAAAAGGCTATGAGGGCTGGACGATATCTAACTTTGTTCTTCTGCATTTACCTTGTAATTTATCAATTGCAAACTCTGTGATAATATATAGGGAGTGTATATATTATCTTACTTCTTCCTCAGAATTTATCGTTTTCGAAATTTAGAGCAAAGGCAGAACCAGTTGTGATAAAAATAATTAAAGAAAAAATAGTAAGTCTGATTTTAGCGAATTGACTCAAGAATTACACAATGAAAAATGAATCATATTTGTACTCTCTGGATGAATTTTATTCCGAAGATGATATACCGCAAGGAACAATCGAAGTAGCAAAAAACATGTACATATATCTGTTGCCCGTGTTGTGTGTATTTGGTTTACTAGGAAACATCATATCTATTTTCATATTCTTGACTACACTTCGGAAGGTATCTTCGAATATATATTTAGCAGCACTGTCAACGACAAGTTCCGTTTTTCTCGTTGTTCTGTTCGTTGTATGGCTAGAAGTGGTTCAGGTTCGACTGGTGCATGAACACGTCGTTTGTCAGTCCGTAGTTTTTGTAACGTACGTATGCAGTTTTTTGACGGAGTGGTTCGTAGCCCTTATAACGATCGAAAATTACATAGTCACTTTTCATTTGAAAAAGGCCAAAAAGTTTTGCACGGTGATGAAGGCAAGGATAAATGTCATTGCGTTTTCCTTAGTTGGTGTATGTTTATACGCCATTACCTTGTGGACATCAAAAGTAGAATTTGTCATGGGACAAAACATTTGTGTTACAGGAGAGAACCATGCACAGTTTGCCAAATTGATTATGTACGTGGACACCGTCGTATCCCTGATCATACCCAGCACAATTATTGTTGTTCATCTGAGTTTAATCATGTGCAAACAAGTCTGGCAACATTCGGCTGGCGGTTGTTGTCATAAAAGAAACAACAACCGCAGACTATCAAAGAAAGAGCGTTCGATAATGCGTATAACGCGTGTATTGTTTGCAATAAGCGTTTCATATGTGTTGTTCAGCACGCCGTCATGTGTAAATAGGTTGCGGCACATAATTATGACGTCACTATACGAACCAATCGTGACACTCCAAGAACGAGCATTCAATCAAATATTTCAAATGATCTATTACTGTTCATTTTGCTCTAATTTTGTGATTTATATTTCGTGTTGTCAAAATTACAGACGTGGTTTTAAAAAGCTGTTTAAATCCAAATTTATTTGTTTACACTTGGTTACTAGAAAAGAAGTTGAAAATCCTGTACCACGTAATTTAAACAGTCATCTGAGAATTGGCGTGGATGAAATACGATCATCAAACATGTAGTTGTAAATAAACAAGAAACATATGGTCTTCATTATCTTTATATCTTATAGTTTTCCAGGAAAAGAAAGACTAGGAAACAACAAACAACTGTAGTGACCATAATCATTTGCCAGAAAAATTGTTTTTAATTTTATCCTTTGCATTGGGTAGAAACCACGCTATAGTTTGTAATTCTGTATAATTGTATATTTCTTAGGTACTTACTTGTGAGAACTAATGACAGTGGGAGTGGTCGTAGATGTGTTTCGCGTATTTTATGGATGAAAGAGAGAACCGTTATGAAATACAAATGGTCTTTTAGTACATTGATCCAAGTATCAGATGCAAATAAAAAAGAACAGATCTTCTGTTGTCTACTTACAGTATGAACTGTGTGTGTGCGTATGTTTTTATAAGTGTGTGTGTGTGTGTGTGTGTGTGTGTGTGTGTGTGTGTGTGTGTGTGTGTGTGTGTGTGTGTGTGTGTGTGTGTGTGTGTGTGTGTTGACAAGTGATGAACATGTGCATTTACAGTTTGCAAGGCAGTAGATAAATAAGCAGATTCGGGATATAAAGGACATCATTATAAATTATTCTAAAGATAAGACAGCCATTTTTTTACAGTGGTTTCTCTTTGACGGATTTTGGCTACACGTTTATAATATTTATAACCACTAGGTCGTTGCCAATGCCGCAGGACTGTTCGAGTCCGCGAGAGTATACATAAATCTAGTACTTGGTATCTCGATACTAGCTGATAGCACCATTTAAAATTCTAAAGTTTTGCTAAAGCTATGATAGACATCTTTTACAGTGTTTACTCTTAAACGGATTTTTGTTGTACGTTTTGATTTATTATTTGGCCTTGTCTGATAACACTTACTCTCTGGAAAGTCGTTTAAAATCAGAACTCAAGTGATGAAGTCTAATTGACAGAAACTGTCGTCTTGAGCATTTTAACTTTGGTATTATGTTATAATATTTATGAAATGTTAAAGTAATAATTCTGAATACCTATATAGGCTTGTACTGGGCAAACACTTCACAGTTGCTTTTATACCTATTATTCGACATTTTTCTTTCTCCTTGGCCTTTCAGAAGATATTCTTACCGTCAATTTAAATAGTGTTGTAATGTTTGATATTTTTTCAGTGTCATGTATTGTTTGTTTGTTTGTTAAACATATATGTAAACAAATTTGTGATTTATATATGTATGGAGAGGGCATTCTAACTTTGAAGTACTTGTATCCAATACAACTGTGTAATGCACAATAAAATATGTTCAAATCATGCATATTTAAAACTTTACTGATTCATCGTTCATTAAAAAATAATTATGTAAAAAAGGCACTCATATGTTACTAATTGCTGTGTTCAATGGGGTAAAGGGTCTTGAGGATATTTCATCTATTTTCTTTTTTATGTTGATTTCATCGTATTGATAAGACATCCATTGATTCATTTTCTTATTAAAGGACATTCCTTTCATAGGTCACACTTTCCGAAGTTGAAGTAGGGAGATAAAAACATACGATTTATTTCAAGTGATCTTGTTTGGTTGCCATAGAAATTACCTTGACATATATCGATTCATGTCTTGAAAAGTCAAATTGCAATTATAGCAATGCTAATTCAAAGAATTAATAGCCCCCTAACGGTCGTATCACCAAGATATATAGAATAACAAGGAGTTGCTATGACAACGTAATTCGGACAGACAGACGGAAGGACGGATAGACGACAGGTAAACCCACCGGGCTTACCGGTCGGGGACTAATAGATAACTAATTATTCATTTTAATTTCGCAGACAAACTATTCATTAGAAAATTGATGCATTCATATTTCAGTCAGAAATTTACTTTAAATGGCAAGATGTATGTATAAATTTTGGCATTTCACCACAAACAGATATGACGTAAGTGAAATGGTTCCAAGGATATAAAAACAAATGACTATAGATTATTGCAAATGATTATAAATTATAAACTGCAGATAAAAACAGTCTTTAAAACTGTTCAAGAAACGCGACCAATTCAATATGTCAATCTACATTACTTTACAGCCCTTTAGAAGGTACAGGTGTTTGTCATCTAAAACTTTTGTGATTGTTGCAAATATGTTTCAACTGGATTTGCAAAGAGAGTTTTTGACAAATTGATAGTAGTTTGTGAATTTTAAATCAGGCATGTTTTGAATACAACTTGGACTGCATTTACAAAGTACAGTTCATCCCGTTATAACGCCACCATTCGTTTTTCTTTATTTTGGCGGTATAACGGGTTTGGCATTACATCGAGGTTTACTCATTAAGTCATTAAAATCATTATAATCTTCGTACATATATAAACATTTACGTACAAGACACTGAATACATGCACATGTTTTATCTTTTATTTATCTATATCTACAATGCATAAAAATATTTCTAAAATACATCACATTTATATTTAAGAATAATTTAAAAGTAAATGTTCTGGATACTGTACACACAGTCATATTCTAATTTCTTAAAATTCTAAACAGCTTTTAGAAAATTTGAAGGCACACAATTTTTCTAGAATTCACAGTATCAAAACTTATGACTTCTCTACTCTTTACACTACTATTCCACATAAAAAATTAAAAGAAAGACTTTTCAGCATCACAGACAACTGTTTTTCCACTAAAGGTAGTACCCGAAAATTTAAATATCTAGTGATTGGCTATCAGGATACTTATTTCGTCAAACACCACTCTGATTCTACACATAAATATACTGAAGTTCATATAAAAAAAATGCTGGAATTTCTAGTAGACAATATATTTGTAATGTTTGGAGACGTGGTCTTTCAACAAACTGTCGGCATTCCTATGGGAACCAATTGTGCTCCTTTATTGGCCGACCTGTTCCTTTATTCATACGAAGCAGACTTCATTCAGAAATTGCTGAATCAAAAGAAGAAAAAGTTAGCGGTGTCCTTTAATTTGACATTTACATATATCGACGACGTTTTGTCAATTAATAATGACAATTTTCATACATATGTCAATGTGATATATCCCAGCGAACTAGAAATTAAAGATACAACAGAATCAAGCACACACGCTTCATACTTAGAAATTTTACTTAATATAAACACAGACGGGAAATTAGCTAAGCTATTTCCACATTTAAGTAGTAATATCCCTCAGTCACCTGCATATGGAGTTTATATTTCACAAATGATCCGATATGCCAGGGCGTGTACAACATATGAACATTTCATATACAGAGGTAAAGTACTCACTGACAAATTATTGACACAGGGATATCGAAAACCACGTTTAATGTCAACGTTCCGCAAATTTTACGGTCGGTATAATAGTCTTGTTTGCGACTACTCTGTTTCACTGAGAGAAATAATGAGTTGCCTTTTCGTTGGCGGTTGTTGAGACGTCTGTACCAATTGTGACGAGGATACACTCCTCACAGGTTTCATTGGACTTGACTGTGGACTCACGGCGGGTGTGAACGGTCGACAGGGGATGCTTACTCCTCCATGGCACCTGATCCCACCTCTTGGTTTCCAGAGGTCCGTGTTTGTCCATTTTTACCGGATTTGTATCTATGTCCTGGATATTCTATTGATTTATACTTTGGTATCTGAAATTTTTTATATTCTATAACTTATAAAAAGTACATTAACTCACTTTTAAAAAAAGGTGGAAATCTGCAACTGTTTTGCACTCAGTGAATGAGATCGCAGGATACTCTCATGTATTTAACTTGCTTTAGTTATGAAATTTTCGTCTTAATTTTGTAAACACTCCAGATATCGTACAGCAACGGCCATCGCTGTTTCCGCCTCAATCTCTCACACAGAGTTGTCGGTACTTGCACTCCGAATGCAAGGAACGACAACTCTGTGTAAGTGATTGCTTGGGCCTGTATAAAAATCACAGTAGGAGGTGAAGGGTTGTCATCATCGTAACACCCAAATTCAGGGTCATCACCGAGAAGAAATTCGATGATGAAATCATCGTTGATTGTTTCAAATTTGTCAAAAATGCTTGTCACTGTTTACAAATTCACGGACCGGAGACAAATGTCATTGTCTAAATAACGACACATGCACGATCAAACATTGTCAAAATTTAATCAAAAATTATTTTTGCCACAGTGTTGAAAAATAATATGATAACTCCAGATGTGTACATTTTTCATATCTTGTATTGTAATCGAGAATATCTCTCTTCAAGTATTAAAATTGTCCATTTGCGAGATATTTTCATATTCAAGTCTATATTCACACTGTACGAAACCCTATTTACAACTCACTCTACCGAACACCGGAAAATTAACCCTAAATCAATGTCTAATCGATGTTTATTTAACACTAATTACCGACTAGTACTCAACAGTGTTTACCTGGGTATATACCTCTGGTTATTTACCGTATGCGGCGATGGTCGGGTGAAATTACAGGCATAAATGACCTTTTGTACTTGAGAATCGGGGGCGGATGGCGATGTGCGAATTTTGTTGTTATAAAGGGTGAATTACATGGGACGAAATCCGTTCTTCAAGAAATAGCGGCGACATGCGGGTTTGGCGTCATAACGGAGGGCGTTATAAAGAGGGTGAACTGTATGTGATATGACCAAGACCCGGGTAAAATGATCTTAATGCAGCTAGTGAGCATTCCCTCATCAAAGTTCGGTATTTGAAGTAACATTATACATCTATGTCCAGTATACTGGTGTTGAAGTTAGTACATTTATATTTATCTCTAGATGTCTCTTCACCTGTACATGTGTACATCTACCTGATAATGACAAAAGGCCGGACCTAAGACAACACTGAAGCAGGATATATCATACAATTATTGACTGGGTCTGAGGCAACAGCAATTTTGTTGGTACCCGATGACTTGACTATTGTCCGACTCGAAGCGATGCCAACAATATTGCTGTTGCCCCTAGACCCAGTTAATAATTGTTTTGTTATATGAAACATGGTTCAATAATTACTTTTTAGTACAGCGTAAAATTTCCTTAAGAAATTGTTCAAACATTCGTCGCTGTACACTCATAAATTATAAAGATCTGTACCACTATTTGCTAATTAAGATAATCTCCAAGGATCTTCACAACGACCTTTATAACAGTTGCTGTTTTTTATTATGACGGTCGTTTGGAATTTTTGTCAGCTGCTCCTCATCGGAACTAGCGAGCGAAGCGGTTTGATGCATCCATTGTTTACACCAGAATCAGCTGACGTTCTGGTTCGCAGCGGCGCTTGACACATTAGCCAATCCAATTGCAGTTGTATCAAAATTGCTGGAAATTCAGGGCCGACAGTAAAAATTAAAAGACCCGAGTAGGATAATTTGTTTTTGTAGGCTATGTTTAATAGCAACATTGTTACTTATTTTTTCTGATAATATGTAATGGGAATTTCAAATATGAATATAAAATAGATAACTGTTAACTAAATTTAATGCACTGGTTATGAAATTTATATACACAGCAAACGAAAGAAGTCAATGTTAAACGTCGTTAAACGCGACGATTTTGGCTTTCGTATCGTTTATTTTTCACATTTAGGTAGTAATAACCCACCCGCATATGGAGTTTATATTTCACAAATGATCCGATATGACAGTGCGTGTTCAACATATGAACATTTCATATACAGATGTAAACTACTCACTGAGAAATTATTGACACAGGGATATCGCAAACCTTGTTTGATGTCTAAGTTCCACAAATTTTACGGTCGGTATAATAGTCCTGTTTGGAATTACTCCATTTCACTAAATGACATGTTGAGTTGTTTTTTCCGTTGGCGGTTGTTGAGACGTCTGTACCAATTGTGACGAGGATTCGTTCCTCACGTATTTCATTTGGACTTGACTGTGGACTGTGGGCAGGTGTGACCGGTCGACAGGGGATGCTTACTCCTCCATGGCACCGGATCCCAACTCTTGGTTTCCAGAGGTTCATGTTCATCCATTTTTACCAGATTTGTATCTATATCATGGACATCCTAAAAATTTATACTTTGGTATCTGAGATGTTTTATATATTTAAGAAATTACTTGGTTGAAAAAGTGAAATATTCTTGATTGGATGTTTTTATAACGACTTAATACATATGCTCGGTCAACCTTATTTTATTTGGTCAATCAACCGAAAACTTTAATGAATTATTTTGTTTGTTTATCTGTTTGTTTGAATGGTGTTTTACGCCACAATATAATTTTTCAGTCACATGGAGGCTGCTATTTTTAATTATAGATTAGAGAACCCGGCTTCATGTACACCGGTCTTCCCCAAGTAAACAAATTATTTATTTATTTTTTATTTTTATTATTATTATTTTTTGTACATGACGATTGTTACGAGAAGTATGTTGATTTACATTAACCTGTTAACGAAGTAATAGATTATCTGAATTTGGTTTTGATAATACCAGGCTAGATTCAAAATACGAGATGAAAAATCGTTCGCTTAAAACTTGTTCTCTAGTTTGTCACTTTTAAGGAATATTGACAGCCAATTTTGTCTATTTCAGTAAAGAAAATCGGCTTCAAGCTAGGAGTGAAATAAATTTCATGTGATGAAACAAACGCTACTATAAACACCAGAACAATGCAGTTATAATGAAACACACACGGTGTTGTCTTTAAGTATCAGATTATTCAAAAATACTCATTTTTAGTCAAACTTCTTTAGTCGTTTTTGCCGATTGTGACGATAATTAATTTCTTACATTTTATTTTGACTGTGGAGTTGCAGTGGGTGTGACTGGTCAACAGTGGATGCTTACTCGTCCATGACACCTGATCCCAGCTCTATATATTCAGAAGTCCGTGTTTGAATAATGTTCAGAAGATTTGTGCATTGTCTCCTGAACCTTCTGACGACTTATACTTTAATACATGTTATAAAATGCCTTAAACACATAATTGTAAATACCATCGTTATCTTTACAAAAATGACTTGATTAATTGTAGCATAAAATGACGGTTAACGGATTTATAGTCGTTAAATTAATAGCAAAGCTTCTATCAAGAAATGAGCATAAAGTTTATCTTTACATGAAAACATTGATAACTTTGGTAATAACTGCAATACGAGATTCATTGTGATACAAAAATAACTCACATTCCTCATACAGAAAAAAACATGCTTTACAAAAAAGAAAACTGTTTCTTGGAAAGGAAATTAATCATAGTTTCTGGAATTCTTTTAAGTCATCAAAGATAATAATGGGAGTACTGCTTGAAACATCTGAGCTCTACTTTACTACCACCTAATCAACTATTTCTAGTTTAATGGTCATTATTATTCCATTGTTAGTCTATTTAATCGTTTGTTTATTAGAACTTTTGTCCTGTAGAAAACAGAAGTTCAGTATGTTGCATAAATTGTTCCCAAAATATAAGCTAGAAACTATCAATATTCATTATATCTTCAAGATAGATGGTGAATCGTTAATCTGTTACACGTCTGACTTATATCAGAAATGGCAAGATTAAATGAAACATAATCTTAAATATAATTAAAAACCACGAATACCTAGTGTCACCCATAAGGACGCCAATAACTTAACGCCAATATAAAAACAAAGTGAATGTTATACAATCCACGAATACATGGTATCAATTGTAAGGACGCATATAACTTAACGCAAAAATAACAACAAAGTAAACATTTTAAAACCCCGAATACCTGGCGTCGATTGTAAGGACGCCAATAACTTAACGAAAATATAAAAAAAACAAAGTTAATATAATATAAACCGCTAATTCTTTGTTTCAACTTATATATTTCTACAATATTAAAACGAATGGAATATCATACAATCCACAAAACCTGGTGTCAACTGTAAGAATACCAATAACTTAACCCCAATATAAAAACAAAGTGAATAATACCAATAACTTAACAACGTGAATATTATACGAACGACGAATACTGTAACGATACCAATAACGTACAGCAATATATACAATACATTGCGAATGACTGAGAAGTTTGACAAAATGGAGATGAAACAGTGTGACGTCATCCCCTGTCGGCCGATAACACCTGTTGTGAGTGGGTACTTTATACACTATATCTGTAAGACCTCAGTTCATTAGAATTTTAAAATGTTTGACCATTTGGGAGTATATTGATGGTATCGGGGCTTTTAAATATAGTGTGCCAAGATACTGTGTTCACAGTCAACCACGAGTAAGACAAGTAATAATCTCCTGGTCACAATATACGGTATAATTCAACAATAATTACGGAACCAGTAATAAAACTTGACATTGACAACTATATATAAGCATTAACAATACTACCCTGAACTGCATACTCTGTAACTAATAAATTGTAAACCTAGTTCACAAAGTCCGTCATATTAGGTAAAGGCAAGAATTGTAAATCATTATCATATCGACTATAGTTGTTCTAGGTGATATAAAAATCTGTAATTCAAACTCAAAAACACGGTGGGTATTACCTGAGGACTGACTTCTATCATCTGATGTAATACAGAATTTTTAATAAGATTAACACGCCAAGCAACATAATCGTTATTGAAGATAAAATTATGTATATTTCAGCTGCTCCTTGTTATAGATATTCAACAGTAAAACGCTGTTATACTTTGAAAGGTGTAGTTTTTAAATCTGTTGTTGATTTTCCAGTTAAACATGCTATACAGAGCCGTGAGCAACTGTAAATGATTTTCCACTTAAAGGTAAGACAGGTTCAATGGACTTGTGTTAATACTGTGAGGGGTTTATTTGTCATGTCTACCACACACACACGTACGAAGATATATATATATATATATATATATATATATATATATATATATATATATATATATATATATATATATATATATATATATATATATTATATTTAACTTTTTCTTTTCTTGCAGCAGTTTCTGAATTTAGTCTGGTTCGTATGAATAAAGGAACAGGTCAGCCAATAAAGGCGCACAATTCATTCATATAGGGATGCCAACCGTTTGTCTTTTAGAAATTCCAGCATTTTTTTTATATCAACTGGTAGAATCAGAGTGGTGTTGGACAAAATAGTATTCGCAAACAAGACTATTATACCGACCGTAAATTTTGCAGAACGTTGAAATCAAACGCGGTTTTAGATATCCCCGTGTCAATAATTTATATATATATATTATATTTATTATTATTATAATTATTATTATAATTATTATTATTATTATTATTATTATTATATATATATATATATATATATATATATATATATATATATATATATATATATATATATATATATATATATATATATATATATATATATATATATATAAGTAAAGATAATAGAATGTTAAATTGGATTATATGAAGTTGCAAGGATGAGGAACAGAAAAAAAACTCAAGCTTCTTCCAAAAACATGACATTTAGTCGGTAACTTGAAATTCAATAAAAATATCAAAATCAAATTACTTATTGGGAAGGAAACAAAAATTAGGTAGGCAAACTAGACTAGTTTTTTATATATCAAAATTGCTTTAATAGGCGTACATACAAAACCCAATAAATCATATAAATCATACTAAACACGAGGTGTTTATATAAACGGGACCTCTGGCCGGCTGGTTTTAGCATCGCGTTCTAAACCCCCATTGTAAGAAAATTTTCCAGTTTACTTGCGGAAGACCAGTGGTCTCATTCTGGTTATATTCTTACCGGGTTCTCTCCTCCACAATTAAAACTGGCCGCCACCTTTTCAATCATACATCCCCTGTGGACAGGATACAAGCGCCCCTAGCCCAAAGTCAATTTCATTTGAAATAAGATAGTGATGAATCCTTGTCACAATGGGTATGTGTTCTTGAAAACAATTCATTGTAATTCTAAAGCATAGTTACATGATATTAGAATCACTCAAAATTGAACAATACAGAATTGTTGAAAACAAACTCTAAAAATGCTATATCTGAAGGAATTGAGTAAAACGAGTACAGGTTTGTGGATGAGAAATTGTAGATAAGGTAAAGGAAAATGATTTCAGTAAAGGTAACACCAAAAAGGTATAGTTAGCAGTTAATACATATTGTGATAAATATTAAAATCGTGTAATCGAAAAGAGAAACTGGAAGTCAAGTATAAAATGCTCCGGAAATTGGGAAACTATACTTATCAGTTTACAAATGTGCTGACTACATTGTAAAGCAAAATGAAGAAATATAAAAGTGCTGGTAGTGATATGGCATCCCGTAGGAAAAGGACCTCGGGAAGACATCTATTATACGCAGAATAAATGTTATCAAATCTTATAAGTAAAATGTGGCAATTAAATGAAGTCTTTGTCTGCAAGTTTGGAGAACATTTGATATTTAATATTTGGAAAAGTACAGTCTTGCATTAATATTTCAATAGGAATTTATGAACAAAGTGTCATTTTAAAAAGTAATCCAGTGCTTAGTTTACTGTACGAAGATGACGAAGATGTTATTGTAAAGAAAACACGTGACAATATATGTTTTTATCTTCAGAAAACATTCAGTCAAAATTTCATTTTACGATAAAAAAAATAAATACCGTAAGTGCCTGAAGGAATGTTTATTATATATAATTTTATGCAATAAATATACTCAAATCTCCAAATTTATTTTATGCATCGTATTATCTTAATAATTACAATATTAGTTGAGCTTCAGTATTCAGTGAAAATGTTGACTGCAGGTCTTGATCCCGCATGTACACAGCTTTTCGCAGTGTTTTGAGAATGTCTTACGGAGTTCGATAACTATAGATAGTTTCGAATTTAGTACAGTATTAGCGATATAATATCTCAGATACTGTGGACTCACTGCGAGTGTGACCGGTTGACAGGGGATGTTTACTCCTTCATGGCACCTGATCCCATCTCTTGGTTTTCAGAGGTCCGTGTTTTTACAAGATTTTTATCTATATCCTGGACATCCTAAAGATTTATACTTTGGTTTGTTAAATGTTTTATATACCGAAGTATGAATATTTTAAAATCTCAGAAACCAAAGTATAAATCTTTAGGATGTTAAGGATATAGATACAAATCACCATTTTATCGATCGCAAAATATGCGAAATGTTGACATCAAACGCGATTTTCGTAAACCCTGTGATATAATATAGATAACATAATCAAATGCTTAGTCAAAGTGCATTAAATTAATGGCTTACTACCTAGTACTAGAGAAACTTTATGATTACCTATAAAACCATGCTGACATAATTGCAAATAGAACAAGCCATATTCTGACGTTTGGATTGATTGAAAGTAATTTTACCGAATCTTTGTAATCCTTCTTCATTATATTGGCAGCCGTTGCAGTTGACAGGTGCGTAGACACAAACAGTGCCGTGTTTTAAATATGTCATTGCATGACTGACAATAGTAATTGGAATGTGGATAAGAATTGTACAACTACATGGTCAACATCGACATCAGTAAATAATAGCAAAATAAGAAAAACCTCATTTCTTTTTAGCATGTAGCTAAATTGCCTTTCAGATGGCATAGATAGAGGTTACCTTACTGCTGATCGTTTTATATAAAGTTCTTTTTACACTCTGTTACTATAAAGTAACTCTAGTTAGATATGATAGCAAACTACCATAGTGCTACTTGATTCTCGTAAATGTGAATCCATTAGAGGACAAAATTATACAGTATAAATGGCGTTTTTGTGTATATCGGGTGTAACAATTACGCCAGTGTCGATTGTAAAAATGGTGACCATGTGTGTTTTATTGATCAATAATATCAATGGAAGGTCGTACATCACTTGATAGTAAAAGATGTGAAATCAAAAAGTGGGGACAGGTGCTATAGAAAATAACGCATGCCCTGTTAACCAGTGCCACCCGCGGTTCGTCAAACCCGAGGTAAGTCAAATCCAAGTCGAACTATTGGGTAAATCCCGGATCAAAATTTTACAATTATTGCCTTCGAACATTTAAATCCAGATTCCAATTAGTGAGTCATGGTAATTTCACACAAGGTCATTATACCGATCCCAATGTATGTGTATTGTTGAGTTTCTTCATATCCGTCTGACAACAAATTAGCGCTAGGTAGTCAGCCTCTGTATATGAAATAATTGTATTTTAAACATTCCCCAGCATATCGGATCGTTAGGGAGACATAAACAGTGCAGTTGTATACAGGTGATAAAGTAAAAACATGTTGCCTGGCTGGGTGATTTTTCGTGAACCAAAAAGTTAGTAGAATCATTTATGTGATAATTAAAAGGTTACTCCGCCCGCGTAAGTATGTGAATTTGGCTATTTAAATGTGGATTAGTTGATAATATGAATACAGAAGTCAACATGATTTTTGTAAAGCTTCCATTTGTATCTTTAATTCTTGCTCCTTGTGATATACTTGGTCACAAATGTCATTTATTATTGGCCAAACATGGTCGATATATCTAAGTGAGAAATTAAAAACAGCTATGTTTTTTCTTCTGTCTCAAAAGCGTCTGAATGGGGTATGTTGAATAAAGGAAGTTATTTCTTGTTAGTCGTTCTAAACTGTAGTAGCAATAATGAAGATAACCAATGAATATTGAGAATCGTCGTGGCTACGCGGTAGAGTGCTCGATTTGCAACCGGGTGGTCGCGGGTTCGAGCTTCGTTGGAGGTGTATGACTTTACCTGCCCTACGGATGAGACAATAAAAAACAAGGTCCCGTGTCAGTACGTTAAAGAACCCTCACTGATCAATGTCGTAAGTGCCGAGCATACTCAAATTTGGAGCCCTTCATCGGCATTTTGTGATGTCCCCATATGAGTGAAAACTCTTGAGTAGAACGTTATATAACAACAACCTATGAATATTCGAATCTCCAACTTCATTAGAATACAACACACTGGATATAACTACGAAGTAAAAAGTGGGTATTTCACTAAGAATTCTTAATCATTCAGTAATATGACAACAGACATTTTATTTAATTGTAGTGAACGTCTAGCTACAAACTACAATTAAACAAAATTCTTATATCAACTTTGATGTCATCAAATCAGAAAAGAGGAAACCTCGCTGAAAAGAGACAACTACAGAACATTTTCCATAAGCGCCAACGTTAACGTTTTCTTGTATGTTACACCAAACAGTGTTGATCTATAGATCATTAAGCCTATACATTATCTTTTTAGGTAGTGTCATTTCGTCGATAAAAAGAAACACACAAAAGAATTCATGTTACACCAACCAGTGTTGATCTACAGATCATAAAGTCTATACATTATCTTTTAAGGTAGTGTCATTTCGTCGATAAAAAGAAACACACAAAAGAATTCATTGTCTTTACAAATGATTCTACTAATGGTAATATCAAACTGTATAGGTTTATGTTTTTCATTTAAGGCATGTAAATGTAAGTTTATCTTTATAGCAGAGTGGCATTGTGGGAAATTATCATCAATCGATGTGAATTTTTTTTTTAAGTTAAGGGCTTTCTGTTATTGATCTTGTACTTAATTAAATATTATTGCGATAAGTTCACCATTAAATGTCGATATTCACTGGAAACAAAGTTTGGTCGTTAAGAATATTTTCGGTTATATTAGAAATTGTAAACGGTTTTGGACTCATCATATCGTCATGTCAAATCTATTACCTTGTATGTCTTAACATCAATCAAATGAAACGCATTTTATTGTAGTAATCTCTGCTCGCCTTAAGTAGATTTCCAACAGTTGAAAGCGAACTTCCCTGGATGATTGCAATTAATGTGTTTCTATAGGAAGAATATACATTCATTCCCCTTGGGGAATTCTCGAATTATCACAGGAAATGTAGAATTATATATAATTTTCCATCGGGGACTATGTTAAGCTTTTACATTTAAAATTTATGAAAAACTAATTCCAGATTCTGATGCCTTTCCTTCAGCTCATATATTGTTTTATCATTTTGATTTTTGGAAGTATTGACGCCTAAATCTAACTTTACATGTATTAACAAATAAGTGTTTTTCTCATCTATACAATGATAACTGTGGGAGTGTTCGATTAGTATGACAGAAATATGTTTGACGTAGGCTGTAGTGATTGGACAGTGGTTATATCAGGTTTTGCACGGACTGAATAATAGTTATTTAGGTAGCCATTTGGGTCTTTGCCATCGAGTACATCGGTTGGTTTACATAAAAAAGACATATTTAGAATATTTTTAATCAATTTATAATCTATTCCCGCTTCATATGTCTGTTTTAATTGCAGTTGATCAAGGACTAAGTGAACGAATATCTAAACAACAACGTTATGGTATTATTTTGTTCTCTTCTTGCTATTAACAAACGCCCAGTTGCTTTGTGTTGCGAGAGGCATCGCCCACGACGGTGTTGTGTTTGATTGATAAATAATGTAACACAATTAGTCTCGACGTTCGTTTTGCCAGTTTATCTTATTTCACAGTTCATCTCGCTTACAAATAAACAACAAATTAATGTGTATAAACATGTGTACAAAATAACATTAAGATGAAGCTGACGTTGCTTGAGGCTAAAGAGAAGCGAGAATCATAGGTAGATGTATTAAAAATGTCAAACGCCTAGACAGAAAATAAATATCATCCAAGTTATATCAGTTTGACCAAGAAGAAAAATATTGATGGTCAGTCAGGAAATTGGCCAGGTTATGGATGTTCGGATTGTCGATCAGCGGACACCCGTCCGGTGATGATGGAGATGATGATCTTCGGTCATCAATCTTAATTTTTATATAACGAAAATGCGATATAAAATGTGTTGCTATCAACACGACTCAGACACAAAAACACATTCACCCAACACTCCTGGACTCCATTCCATACACACAGATCAACGACTTGTGCATTTTACCAGCTGCCGGAACTTGATTCACTTTGGACTACTTACTGGAAGTTAAGTGTACTTACGAAAAGAACTATACTATTGACAAAAACATTTAAAGAAAAATACTATACGATCATTTATTATTATTTTATCTGGCTAACGTTTGAAACGCGGTCGAGTTCACTTGTTTTTATTTTCGCGTTTTAATAAAGTGATATACCTGTTATTAAACTTTGTTTGTCACTATTTCTTTTATTTGTTGTGTTACAGGTATAATCATTCTGGTGCCGTGACCTGGATTTTTTCAAGTGTTCCTGAAAATTTCGAACGGGTTTTAAGCCGCCGGAGGAAATAGCCAATCTTCCCGTATCAACGTAAGTAACATTTTCTTGATTGTTTACACTTCCGCCTGTATTTGTTAATTTTGATAAGCTATGGCTGAACAACAGTTTCTTGCTGCTATGCAAACTTTATCGGTGAAAATGGATAATTTTAATAATAATTTAGGTGCCAGTCAAATTACACCTTTTGACGGAAATCCAAAAGATTTTAAAAGGTGGATAAAGTCAGTAGAAAAACATGCTCTCTTGGAAAGAATTCCAATAGAAAGAGTTAAATTTATAGCTTTCAAAACAAGTTCCGGTGCAGTCAGTGATTTCATACATAGGTATTTAAAAGGGGACCCAGACGTAACATGGGACAGGTTAAAAACTGAACTTTCCACTAGATTTGCAGAAATTTCTGACCCTCAACACGCTTTCATGGTACTGAGAAATGTAAAACAAGAGAGAAATGAAAATGTACAAATATTTGCCGAGAGATTACTCTCGTTAGCGGAACAAGCATACGAAGGCGCAGAAGACGCCAGAGTTACGGAGAGCCAGTTAGTAGGTTTCTTCGTTGACGGACTTTATTCCGATAGACTGAAACTAAAGGTTATGCGTGATAACCCCCCAAATATGCAAGCTGCTATAAATTCAGCTAGGGCAGAGTATAACCTGCAGCAGCGTTTTCAGTTGCGAACAGGTCGAAATTATTTTAGTCCCCAAAGTAATACAGGAGAACCTATGGAGGTAGATCATTATAGGTATAGGCGCAATGAACATAGAGGCGAGTATCGTCCCAGACCTAGACAGACTGACAGACGAAATTTTACAACTAGGAAAGTACATGCCGTACATACACCGAAACCCAGAAGCGAAATTACGTGCTGGGAGTGCAACAAAAAAGGACACTATAGTTCTGAGTGTCCACGTAAGAAACAAGGTGCACCTGCAGCTTGCGCTGTAGACACCGAGGCCCACTCAAGTAGGGACCATTGAGGGGAGCAGAGTGTCCTGTAGTAATCGAAAATTAAAACGAAAAAGATTACCCATTGTTACGATAAACTCAGTAGAGAATCCAAATTCTTGTGTAATAAAAGTTGATAATCAAAGATTTAGGCCGTTAATTGATACAGGTGCTTCCGTCTCTTTAGTAAGTTCAAGAGTATATTGGTCCCTCGCGAAAACCTCTAAACTATCAAAACCAAAAGTAAATTTGAAATCTGTAAATGGTTCCGATTTGAAAATCGACGGTTGTGCCGAAATAGATTTTAAGATTGGTGGTTTACTCATGCGTCACCAATTTTATGTAGTAAAAGATATAAACAGATCATTCATTTTAGGCCGGGACTGGTTAGTACAAAACGGTGTAAGGCTCTATTACGATCTAGGAAGTTTACGAATTGGAAAAACGTATGTCCCTATGGTAGAAGATATACACATAGCTTCTCTATTACGCGTGTCGCGTAAAGTCACAGTTAAGCCTCAAACGACCACACTTTGTTATGCAAAACATAAAGATCACGCAAATTTCCGAAACAAGACTGTTGAAATAAGCGCAATAGACCAAGGTTTCATAATCGATGAGCCTGGCTTAATGATAAGCAGCGCAGTAGCAAAAACGAAAATGTCAAGAAATGTCCCAGTATTACTAGTAAACAATACCAACAAAACATACAAAATTAGACGCGGGTCTGTAATTGGTCGCATAAACGTGATAGACGATCAGTCAATTGAAACGACTATCAATGAAGTGAGTAATGTTGACCCCTCGAGCAATTTATTAGCTGAATTAGATGTATCTGACGTACATAGGAATTTCATTGAGAAGATCGTGTTACACAATCAAGACTTGTTCGCAAAGTCTGACTCAGAGTTAGGACATACCAATATAATTAAGATGAAAATTGATACGGGTAACCACCCACCCATCAAATTGAAACCGTATAGGACTCCGCTGACAAAGAGAAAAATTGTTGACAATGCGATAAATGAGATGTTAGACGCAAATGTAATTCGTAGGTCAAAATCACCTTGGAGTTTTCCGATAGTAGTAGTAGATAAGAAAGACGGTTCAAAACGATTTTGTGTTGATTTCAGAAAATTAAACAAAATTACTAAGACAAATTCGTTCCCGTTACCTTTGATAGACGATTTACTCGATCAGTTAGGAAAAGCAAAGTATTTTACCTCTTTAGATTTGAAATCAGGATATTGGCAAGTACTAATGGACGAAAAAGATAGAGAAAAAACAGCTTTTGTATGTCACAAAGGCCTATTCGAATTTAACGTAATGCCCTTTGGGTTATGTAATGCGCCACAAATATTTTCAGAACTCATGAGTATCGTTTTAGAAGATTTAGATACTTTTGCTTTGGCTTATTTAGACGACATTTTAATTTTTTTCTAAAACAATTCAGGACCACGAGAAACACATCAAAACAGTGTTTAGTAGGCTCCGACAGCATGGCCTGAAATTAAAGGCGAAGAAATGTAGTTTCGTCCGAGAACAAACAGAATATTTGGGCTTTGTTATTGATAAAAACGGAATCAAACCAAACCCCGAAAAAGTAGCCGCCATTCGCACTTTGCCAGCTCCTGTTACGGTTAAAGAAGTTCGAAGTTTTATTGGTATGTGTAGTTACTACCGGAGGTTTATCCCGAACTTCTCGAAAATTGCTGAACCATTAGTCACGTTAACTAAGAAATATGCTCGTTTTAAATGGGAAAGCAATTGTCAAAAGGCTTTTGACTTTCTAAAAGACAGTTTAACTGTTGTGCCACTTTTATCGTTTCCTGACCCGAGTAAAGATTATATACTGTACACAGACGCATCCGATACGGCGATAGGTGCTTGTTTAGTACAAGAAATAGACGAAAATGAAGGTAGCATCCCACTCCCTGGTGTTAAAAATGAAAAGCCGATATATTTTCTTTCGCATAAATTAAGTGATACACAAACTCGCTGGTCTACAGTAGTCAAGGAAAGTTACGCAATCTATTATGCCCTCGAAAAGTTAAACCACTATTTGTGTAATTCCAGGTTTATTATACGTACTGATCACAAACTGCATGAACATCTGCACCTGCTCCGCATGTTATCGGAATACACCCCAAAAAGGCGCCCGGCAGGCCCCATTGTTTCGGCCACATTAAATAAACGACTGAATCATACACTATCAGAATGCACCTATACTTACGAGACAGACAGTGGCGAAAGCATGACAGTTAGTCATGCTATACGCATCCTGTCCGGACGACGAATTAGACTACACTTTTAAGCGACTCGCGACGACGCACCCCCATTGACCCTCAGACAGCTTTTCGGCGACGAATGGCCTCCCCCTCGATGGAATGACCATTCGACGCAATTTTTCGCCGCTCGAGTGAATCGCTTGATTACTAACGGTCGAATGGACGCCACCTTGTTGGAGGCTGTGGAAATGCAGGTACTGGACCATTACGTCCGGATCGATTCCACCTTGTTGGGTACTGCGGAAAACTATTCGCAGGTATTGGAAGCAGCCATAGGTTCTTATACCCTAAAGTCAATTCCCAGCCAAATATGAGTTGCGACAACTCCCGTCTCGACCGCTCTTGCGCTGGAAAGCAACTATGTCCAGACAGAGAATTCTCTGGGACCTTGTAGGGGAAAAAGGAGTGAGAAGGTATGACGTTTGGTGTGACCCCCTCAGGTTTATGCTCACAAATTTAGACCGGAGTGCCACTGATTGGCGAGATATTTCTACGGCTCTTGAGAGACAAGTACATAAGTTAGATTACTTTGTAAACGCTTATTTGCGAATTAATAGAGCTATACAAGAAGTGCATATGTTAACGACCGAAGTCAGGTCACATGTAGAACATCTCTCTATACAGTTAAATGCTCTGGCCTTGGGACATTTAACAACTGGCGTTATGGCCCCAAAAGATTTACTAGATTTACTCTTATCGATCAAAACGCAATTACCAAAAACCTTGCAGTTGCCTGCTGATCCTGAAAAAGACCTGAAGTCATTCTATCGTTTTCTCACCTGTACGTCCACGACTTTAGACAACAGGCTATTAATAATCTTGTCCATCCCACTTTTAGATACTCGAGAGGTCTTTCATATTTATAAAATCCATAACTTACCTGTTCTGTTGGACAATGCCGCGCGTATATCTGAGAATAACAAATCTCGCCAATTATAAACTAGAAACTTCCTCCTTGGCCGTAAACACTAGACGGACTCAGTATATGTTGTTAACCCCAGACGAAAATCAGAGCTGTTCAAATCCTCTTATGAAGTTCTGTTTTTCTAAAAGCCCGGTTTATAAAACAAGCACGTCGGACCTTTGCGTAATAGCATTATTCATGAAAAACACAGAAAAAACAGAACGGCATTGCGAAAAGTTGATACATCTCTCCCCTAAATTACCGATAGCTGAATACTTGACAAATGGACATTGGATAATATCTACACCTACTGAATTGCCCCTAGTGAAAGTATGCACACAAGGTCATAAAACCGTTACGAGCGATTTAGTTGTTAGGCCCCCCATCGAAATTGTATCACTAGGTATATCTTGTTCCGCAAGTACTAGAGAAGTAACACTGCCCCCATTTTACTACAAAGAGAGTAAATACGAACTAACTAATGTGTTGAAGACTTTTATTGATTCGTATAACATTTCAGCTGTCCATCTTTGGCAACCACTACATTCTAAATTAAACCTCCTGAAAAACCTAACGATACCGAAGAAACTAGTTGATTTAAAGACTCTCCCTATGGATAGATTGATGAATGAGCTGACTGCCATAAATTCGATACCCCCTTTGACCTCTAGTGACTTTCCAAATTGGGCTTATATACTGATAGGTGCTGGAGTAGCTGTTATTTTGGTCATTATTTTGGTAATCTATATTAAATGCAAGAGACGTTGGTCAGGCAGGCTATTGTATTGGCGGAGGCGTAGACACTCAGATGTTAGAGAGGAGAAGAGGCAGATTCCTTTGGTGGCGATTAACTCGCCTAGCGATTATAACGCTAGCAGGGACACTGGACCCAGTGCACCACTGATGATGCCTGTATGTGACGATTAACAAACTATATCCTAAAATTACTGCTGATGCGGTAAACAACAACGACTCAACATAAAAAGGAACAATAAGAGTCTGTGAACTTTAATGTGTAAATATGTATTAAAGACAATTATTGTAAGTCGATCCCTCCCTGTGGAGCCGAGGATCGTGAAAATTGACATTGTGTTATTTATATATATTAAAATAGTTAAATAGTGCAAATCGAGTTCTCTACCAGAACCGAAAATATGCAGTTGTATATTGTGTTTACTCATTGTGGTGTTGGAAAACTTATTTACGATTTCTTATATTAATCTATATGGATATTCCTTGTGTATATGTGATTCTTCAGGAGTTATACTAATTGTGTTATAAGTTATTATGGGACAGACGATGATGAATTAAGAAACTTAATTCATTCTAGTGTGGGAGGAGTGTAACACAATTAGTCTCGACGTTCGTTTTGCCAGTTTATCTTATTTCACAGTTCATCTCGCTAACAAATAAACAACAAATTAATGTGTATAAACATGTGTACAAAATAACATTAAGATGAAGCTGACGTTGCTTGAGGCTAAAGGAGAAGCGAGCAAAGTAGATGTATTAAAAATGTCAAACGGCTTGACAGAAAAGAAATACCATCCAAGTTATATCAGTTTGACCAAGAAGAAAAATATTGATGGTCAGTCAGGAAATTGGCCAGGTTATGGATGTTCGGATTGTCGATCAGCGGACACCCGTCCGGTGATGATGGAGATGATGATCTTCGGTCATCAATCTTAACTTTTATATAACTAAAATGCGATATAAAATGTGTTTTGCTATCAACACGACTCAGACACAAAAACACATTCACCCAACACTCCTGGACTCCATTCCATACACACAGATCAACGACTTGTGCATTTTACCAGCTGCCGGAACTTGATTCACTTTGGACTACTTACTGGAAGTTAAGTGTACTTACGAAAAGAACTATACTATTGACAAAAACATTTAAAGAAAAATACTATACGATCATTTATTATTATTTTATCTGGCTAACGTTTGAAACGCGGTCGAGTTCACTTGTTTTTATTTTCGCGTTTTAATAAAGTGATATACCTGTTATTAAACTTTGTTTGTCACTATTTCTTTTATTTGTTGTGTTACAATAATTTATGCTCGTTTGAGCAAAGCGAATAGGAACATTAATCTACTTATGTTCACCCCCGGTATTCAAATACTATGAATCGGTGCGGAGACAAACACGCATCGCGTTTTCGGGTGGCAGAGGTGAAATGCTAGTTGTTTTTGTTTTTAAACCAAAAATACGAGGTTTTATCTTAACTTTAAACTTTTACAAAATAACCTAAGATTTGTTATTTCTAACCCATCCTCGATGCAATTCATAGTGATAATGTGTCAACTGGTTTCAACTGGATTTGTTAGTATCATAAAGATACGTGTGATTTGGAGTATCAAGTAGATTAGTAGATTTATTTCTTTTTGGCAATTTGACAAATTAAATAAAAAATTCTATCACTCCCATTTTCTAATATGTCGCGTAGATGATCTAAATCCGTCGATGGGGTTACATATGGGTTGCCTCATCGTCGTAAAACAATGGTCTATGCTCTTTCCTACCCGTGGTCCCACCGAATTTTTATTATTCATGAAGCATCAGTCAATGCGGGATTCGTCAACCAATCAGATCGAGGCTTTAAAACAATTTGAGAATTGTATTGGACCAACAGACTATGCAATAACTTCCGCTGCCTGTCGCAACAACTGTGATTGGATAAATTGGACAACACCTACAACTTATAAATATTCCATAGACCACGGGTAGGAAAGAGCATAGCTATTCCAGAATATGATTTTACGACGATGGAGTGAACTCTAATGTGCATCGTGTCTGACCAATGAAAATACAGCTTACGCGCTTTCGAAAATTTAACGAATAGTATCATTTATACTAAGAGATTCACGATTTAATTTTTTCATATAAAATTTATCTATAAAATTACTTATCTATATATTTTCTAACTTACCAATCCTTTTATACAGATTTTTGTATGAAAAGATGTGCTTTGTTAAAGTATGTCAATGTTCTGTAAATATCGCCCCATCCCCATTGTTTTATCTGTGATTATATGTATTGGAGTTTATGATGGACAACATCTTCGGTTCTTGTTTCTGGTTTTGCGGGAAAGGTCTAACAGCAGATAGTCGGGCTTGTTTCGTGGGTTTTTGTACACCATGAATACCGTACTGACTTTAAATTCATTTCACAAAAAGTGTCGATTAGCATTAACTCTTCTTTTATTTCGAGGAACCGTTTTGTTGCTTTGGGGTTGTTTACTTGTCATTAGACGGGTTTAAAACTAAACTAAAATCACCACAAATTATTGCTTTTTCATTTCAAAACCTATAATTTGCTTCAATTTGTAATAATCGTTGCCCGAAAATATTTATAAATATTAAACGGACATATTGTATTTTATGTCTGGTGCAAAAATAATTCCTATATCGTGATTCTTTTGATGAAGAATTTTGTATTCAAAATAATTGTTAAGAAGTATAGAACACCTTGGATTTGAAGAATTCAAATTAAACTCAAATTAAACACCAAATAGATCCTATACAATTTTCCTTTTTTTCACGAAATATATTTTTATGTAGGCAGTTCAGATTTCGTTCTTTCATTTGATTATCTCCAAGACCCTAACTCTCGGCATCAATAGGTGTAACATACCCGGAATCAGTGAGTTAGTTAAAAGACAAGAGAGTAGAAAGTCAATCAAAGCACTAAAAATACCGGTAAGAGAACATGTAACATATAGTACTGATAAACAAAGAGGCTATGAGAAAGAACAAAATACTTCAGTACCGATTCCTATAGAGTTCATACGGTAACATACATAAGTCTCAGATACCAAAGTATAAATCTTGAGGATGTTGCGAATACATATATAAAATTGTTGAATATTGGACAAACCCGGACCTACAGGTATATTGTAATTAACATTCAATCTGTACATCGTCATATGACATGAAGATTTAGGAAAATGACATTCACCATATTTAATTACTGTAAGATTAATTACTTGAGGTGTCGACACAAATTTTGTGTATATTTTCTGGTAAAATTTACCATACTATAATAACACATGAAATGTTTGAAAATAGTTCTTATTAGTCTTATTTTGTGATATCGGTTTTTAATTAGATTGTGTTTATTGATGACTCGATCTGGATTTTAGTATACTTTGCTCGGACCAAAGTCACGAGCAAGGAGTAAAAATATAGACAAAGGCACTGCATTTGATGTCTAGAAGCAAGATTCCTGTTGACTTGTCAAAAAGCACTCAAATGTACGATAGTGCAATGCTTGCATATCGGTGAACTATGTCCTTGGTAGATATCTGAACGTGCAGACTGGCAGCATTGCCGAATACATCTTCGAAGTGGTGTTCGCTAGGTCAAATACAATCCGGGAGGTTTTGTCTCCATGGCTTCAAACATGGCGCTGACATACTTATTTCCTTGCTGCCTGATACAAAATATACAGTATTTTTCAGTTCTCCAATACGGGAATGGGAAATGGAACTGGTTACAATGGTCGCATTTCAAACATTCAAATTGGTTGCACGTTCAAAAGCAACACAATGACAAGATCACAAAAAAAAAAAAAAAAACAAAGAATCCGCATTTTGCTTCGCAACGACATATGAGGGCGTTGTTGTCAATGTAAAAATCACAGACGCAACAACAGATTGTTGAAGATTCAGTTCCAGTTCCCCAGAATTATCCCAGGAGGAAAACATAATCCGCGTTATAGATTTAGTGTCCATAGCCGTAGTCCCGTTGTTGCTTCAAAATGTTCTTGCGAGTCGAACTTGTTCAGTTAGTAGGAGGCGATCGACCGTAAAGGGAACAGCCCAAAGATGTTTAGCCAGTTTCGCCAAGGTGAATCTCATCGGTAACCAGTCGGACAGCATCTTTAAGTACAAATCTCAAAAGTATAAAGATGTTTATTATCGTATGAGCAAGAATACTGGCCCTTAAATAGGTCATTCTAATCATAAACTTGACAATAATGCCACACCTCTCGTGGCGGTCTTCTGATCATCAGACGGCAATCTGTTTCACAGGGGCCTCCGTGGCCGAGTGGTTAGAGCATTGCGCTTTAAATCACAAGGCCTCTCACCTCTGGTTCGAATCCCGCTAGCGTCATTTCGAATTAAATGGGAAAGTTTGCCAGTTTTCTTGCGGAAGGTCGGTGGTCTTTACCCGCTTAACCGGGGTTTCTCCTCCACCAATAAAAACTGGACGCCATCATATGACTGAAAGATTGTTGAGTATGGCGTAAAACAAAAAATCAAATCAAAATCAATCAATCTGTTTCACAAACTGTGGCTTACTTTGGAATGGTTTAAATTCCATGCTAGACGAGTTATGCAAAATGTTGCTTTGTCCAGCCGCTAGTTGTAGTATCAGCGAAATGTATTTCAAATTACAAAGAGGATGGGTACCATTATTAAACTCAAATTTCCTGACCTTGGCATTGTCATTGCCAATGTCTTTGGGAAGAGGCCGGTTGCTACACGGGTCATGTTCGAAATGGGGCTTTGTTTCACTTTCTACGAAAGAGGCTGGTTAACAAGCCTTCACTCAAAATCAACAATGACTGATTGTGATTTTTTTTTGGGGGGGGGTGTTATTATTTTATCAGGTAGTCCTATTAACCATGTAAAAGTAATAGATACTAAACTAGAGTTTTCTTGTGAAACGTGTACAAACAGTAAATTTCAATATCTGATAGAAATACAGCTATAGTAATGTTGAAAAGATACTATTCATCAGAGGAAAACTCAGATAGCTGTGATAGTTGTGATTCACTTCAGATCCAAAATCTGTACAGAATCATCACAGTCCAAGTCCTGTGCTCAGCTGCAGAATGACTTGATCCTCTTAGTAGAATGGTCCCAGAGATGGCAAGTGACATTCCATCCTGTTAAGTGTTGTAATACCACAGAACAACAAGACTCTGGGGTTTCTGCGGTGGAATATCAAGGCTCGGGCATACAAAAAGTCCTGTAAGACCACATCCCGAGTACCCCTGGGACCCACATCGTCAATGTCATATAGACCAGATATAGATGACCGTCCGATTTGCTACCACTGGCGGATTTAGAGGGGGCATACGCCCCTTAAAATTGCCTGGCTTTTTACAATTGAAAATAGTAAATAGAGTTTTAGTGTCTAGAAGCCAGAAAATGGCCTCTCAGATATTTTAAATAATTTTTTTTTCTAGACTGAATCCAGAAAATACCTGCCAGATCTTTTAGAAATAAAGATTGTCTGGATTCCCTTTGAATTGCTCTTGTAAAAATTTTGTTGTTGAAACTCAAATGTGTGTGTGTGTTGTGAATAATTTGCATTATTTGGAATAAAAACGAGTTGCAATGTGAAAATGAACTTTGAAGGACTTTTGGAAATTGGTTTTATGTCTGGAAGCTAGAAAATACTTCATCGGGCTTCCATTGGATTATTCAAAATTTTATCTCGGGAGCTTACTCCCCAACGCCCTAGCCATCACCGAATTCTACTTCAATTTCAGGTTGAATCAATCTATCAATGGCATTTTTAAGGATAAAGATGTTATAATTAAGTGTCTGGAGGCTATTACTAATTTTCTGTCCCAATTTTAGGTTACTGTTTTGCTAAATCAACCTTCTTTTGAGAAGCATTATCAGTGTGATTTATTAGCGGAATTCAGGCGTACTAGGGCACTGTGAAGATCAAAAGCATGCCTCCTCTAAAAATAACATCCTGCATCTGCCTGTGGCTGCCAACATCTACATTAACCTGAAGCTATAAACCTGTAGTCCGTCTGCTGGCCAACCTTGGAAACATACAGGAAGTGAGCCAAGGTTATCCTCCTGTATACGATCATTTACAGCGGCAGTCAAGACCAGGAGTATGTAATACATAGGCGTCGGAAGCAAATTAAAAGTGGGGGGGCTAAACCAACTTAAAACACACACACGCCAGAAGTGTGGGGGGGGGGCTAAACCAACTTAAAACACACACACGCCAGAAACGTCTTGGGGTTTAGGCCCCAATTTTCAACACCTATGCCTATCTTTGCAAACAAGTGGGGGGGGGGGGCTAAGCCCCCCCTAGCCCCTCCGGCTCCGACGCCTATGTAATATGATCAAATACACAAACCAGACAACACCACAAAGAACGCTTCTTCAGCACATCAACGGATACTTACAAGTTTACCTTTATTCCACGAATCATAACGGACTGGGATCAGTTCCAAGAGGTGCTCATCCCACTCCCTCAACCTAGGCCGACCCTCAACCGAGTCCTTAAGGTGAGGGTGTGGGAGTACATGGTATGACATGGAAGACTCGTTTACTTATATTGAGATGTCACCAGCTTTAGTTGAACTGCTATAACTTGGAAAATTGCATTTTTATTTTTTTTTATTTTTTTTTTTTAGTTTCCGCTCTCTAACTTTGGTTTGCCTCATCCAAGTGTTATAAATATCCTACACAATATTAAGAGCTACAACTTGCAGACAGAGTTCGAATTTCGGCAGTGGGTCATCTACCGTTCTAGAATTATCACCCTTTATAATATGAAAGATTGTATTTTTGGTTTCCACTCTCTAACTTAGGTTTGTCTCATCCAAATTTTATAAAACTCCTACACGATACTAGGGGCACAACACGCAGACAAGTCTCAATCTAATTGAGTTGTGGGTCATTCTAGAGTTATTCCCCCTTTATAATATGGAAAATTGTATTTTGGTTTCCACTCTCTAACTTAGGTTTGTCTCATCCAAATTTTATAAAACTCCTACACAATACTCAGGGCCACAACACTTAGACAGTTTCAGTCTAATTTGAGTAGTGGGTCATTTATCGTTCTAGAGTTATGTCCCTTTATAATATGGAAAATTGCTTTTTTGTTTTGTTTTGGGGTTTTTTTCCACTCTCTAACTTAGGTTTGTCTCATCCAAATTTTATAAAACTCTTACACAATACTAAGAGCCACAACAATTAGACAAATCTCAGTCTAATTTGAATAGTGGGACATTTACCGTTCTAGAGTTATCACCCTTTATAATATGGAAAATTGCATTTTTCAACTCTCTAAACTTTATAGGTTTGTCTCATCCAAATTTGATAAAACTCCTACACAATACTGAGGGCCACAACACGCAGACAAGTCTCAGTCGAATTTGAGCAGTGGGTCATTTACTTTCATTGAGTTATCACTTTACTCTATTAAGGACATATATGCTCAGTTTACCAAATAAACAAGAAAATATAACAAAGCCTGAAATTGGAAGTAAAAGAACCGAAGCATTATTCAAAAACTGAGAAGTCCAGAAAAGACGACAGAATTAATAGAATGGTTAAATTTTAGATTTAAATCAATTATGTGTTAAAATTTGCAACAAAATAAATTGTAGTTTTAATCATCGTACACGCCGCCATTAAACTTGATCATAAGCACAGGACCAGTACATTTATGTATATGTTTATTTTTAGCTATTGATAGGGCATAGCTATAATTGTCTCCGGTACCGAAAAAGTCAAGTCGTACCCATATTGGAGAAGTCAGCTCGTACCCAACATCGGTGAACTCGTATCCAAGAAAAAAAAAATGAGAAAACCAAGTCGTGCCCACATCGGAGAAGTCAACTCGTACCCAAAATCGGTCAACTCGTAGCCAAGAAAATTCGTGAAATAAAACTTAGTTTTCATCGTTATTGGAGAAGTCACCTCGTACCCATGAAAATCATGAAATAAAACTGTATTCACCGTTATCGGAGAAATCAGTTCGTACCCAAGAAAGTTCATGAAGTATAACTAAGTTTTACACAAATCGAAGAAGTCAGCTCGTACCAAATACAAATTTGCAAACAGAATGAAGTTGTGACAGAGAAAATGTATGAAATAAATTAAAGTTTTACCGTAATAAAACAAGTCAACTGGTACCAGGAAAATTATCAAATGCAATTAAAACTTAGTCACATTGACCACATGCAACGAAAGAGTATTATCGTAAAGTAATTTCATAAAGAATGCATAGCCCCCCCCCCCCCCCCCCACCCCCCCCCCCCCCCACCCCCCCCCCCCCCCCCCCCCCCCCCCCCCCACCCCCCCCCCCCCCCCCCCCCCGACCCCCCCCCCCCCCCCCCCCCCCCCCCCCCCCCCCCCCCCCCCCCCCCCCCCCCCCCCCCCCCCCCCCCCCCCCCCCCCCCCCCCCCCCCCCCCCCCCCCCCCCCCCCCCCCCCCCCCCCCCGGTGTTATGTGTGTGCTATACATATAACTCTGATAGTTTTTAACAATAAACAACAATCACATTCACATCAGTGAACCTTTTGCAATTACTGTATTTGTTAAACAAACGTGTATAGAACAGATCTGTGATTTCCTTTCTTGTATAACTCCCGAAAGAAATGGTTGATAAAAAAATCTTTTAACAAGGTGTGTAGACGAATAGTTTAAAGTTTAATTTCTTGGATACGAATTGACTTCTACAAATACGGTTAAACTTAGTATATATTCACAAATGTTCTTTGGTACGAGTTGACTTCTCCGATTACGATATCATGGAATTTCTCGGGCACTTCAATTTATTTCACAAAATTTCTTGGGTACGAGTTGACTTCTCCAATTACGGTAGAACATAGTATAAATTCATAAATTTTCTTGGGTACGAGTTAGGCCTATATTAGGCCTATAATTTCATTATTATCTCGGGCAGTTAATTTTATCTCACAAATTTTCTTGGTTACGAGATTACTTCTCCAATTACGATATAATTTCGTAAATCTTATTGGGCTCTTCAATTTCTTTCACGAGTTTTCTTGGGTACGAGTTGACCGATGTTGGATACGAGTTGACTTCCCCAATTTGGGTACGACTTGATTTCTTGGGTACGCGTTACTTTTTGGGTACCAATTGGTCAGGGTACGAGATGACTGTAAACCGTTATAACTGATTTGAAATAGCATAAAATAATCTACTATTTATATTCATGAAAATAATCAAATTGACTTAATGAGAAATTATTTCAGTTCAATCTTGTTAAAAAATTACAAATCTGTTGACATCGAATATTCAGATTTAGAATTTATTTCAATTTTACCATTTAATTATATATGTAAACTATACCTCCCCCCCCCCCCCCACACACACAACACACACCCTGTCAGTATCACCAAATGCCCGACACTTGACCAACTTTCTCGTTGAGACGTCACAATCAATGACCCGTCATGTGTGATTATGACTTCACGATCGAATGACGTCAAAATCGCACATGGAGAGCCACGTGTCAGACATTTTGCGATAGGTCAATACCATTTCAGAAATACATTGACTGTGAAATTAAATAAAATTGCATTATCAAAGTCAAAAACATCTACAGTCATAAAAATATTCATCATATTTTAATAAAATTGCTAAAATTGCTACTTTTAATATGTATTTGTGTGTTTTGAGGTCATTTTATGTGCTTTTTGTGTCATTTGGGGTCTTTTGGGGTAAATCGTGCTGTCCCGTCACGGTACCGTGACTTGAACATCGAGATCGGGATACCACCAATTACTGACATTATAGTTGTAGTTTGCACTTCTTGGTTTGCGAAAGGGCAAGGCTAGGCTAGTAAGTACATGTGCATTTTTAATTACATTTCATTTTAGTTTTTTTTTGCGGGTAGTATTAGGTTAGAGCATCAATATCTCCGTGGTATGATTTATTACAGAATAATTTATTGACATATTACTGTAGTTTCGGTTTGATAAATTCTTCTGACGCAACTCCACTGCGACACTTGTACCTTCGTCAGTTCGTGCGTGCAACACTGCACATTATCGAGATGGGAAAGCATTTCAGTTACATTTACAGTATTATTTGTAGAGCATGTAAACAAAATATTGATTTTTTTAAATAATTGCTCTTACATATGTAGAAAACGTCCTATCTTGTACAGGTTAAGAAACTATTCACGGTACTTGGTTGGTTAAAAGGACAACTGCAAGGTCACACGCACATAATGAATTGCTCAGAACTGTGTTAGACACTAAGTTATCCATCTCGCATGGTTTGTCTAAAACTGTGAAAATTAATGTGTGGAAGCAAAGTTCCAGTTCCTAGAATCCACCAAGGATTATCTAGGGTTTTCATTGTCTACTTTCTCTTTGAAGTCTTTCATTGATGTGTACTGACTGTACATGTGTACTTTGTGCAAATGGACGAAATAAAAAAAATGTTGGCCCAATTGCTTAAGCCAGGGATTTTCCACACTCTTTTGGGAATGGGGCCTTGGACTTTTGAATTAGGAATTTTAGCAGTACCAGTATTTCATTGAAATTTGGAAATGTAATTGTGTATTAATGAACAAAACTACAATATATGAAAATAGAAGAATATCTTCAGATTCTTTGTCATTTGAAATTAAACTGGAAATACACTACATTGTATGTAAAAATAGAAAAATCTCTTCAAATTTTTTGTCATTTGACCTTCAATTGGGAAGTTTCAACTGCAAATTGGGAAAAATACATTGGAAATGGAGCCTAATTTCATCCCCATATCATATGAAAGGGTGGAAAATTCCTGTAAGTTTATTCTGATCAAGCTTTGGTGTACAGAGACGTGAAAATGTATTCAGACACAATTATTTTTAGCTCATGTGAGCTATTGCAGGGCTCTACAACACTAAAAAAATCCACTCTTCATTTGGCCAGTGAACCAGAAATTTTACTAGCCAGCCAGGAACTTTTACTCGCCAATATATATATATATATATATATATATATATACATATATATATATATATATATACATATATATATATATATATATATACATATAAATAAATATATATATATATATATATATATATATATATATATATATATATATAATATATTTGTGTGTGTGTTCATAAAAATCTGCTGGATGAAAATACAGAAATGAAATAAAATATTAATTTTCTAAGTTGATGTAACATTTTATTGTTTCAATCCATTTAAAACAAGGTTATGAACTGCACCTTTTTGTGCATTTTTTTTCAATCCAGGAGTGTTTATATGCCTATATTTTTGTTGCTCTAATATTGAGGCAACCTTAAACTTTTTTTTATAATTTTTAGCGCCAGTTTCTTTTTCGACAGAATTTACAAAACAGACTGCCCACAAGAATTGTTAATTTTGTCTGTAAGTTAAAATCTAGAGTCCAACACCCGTGACCTGATCGTCAGACAAACACCTATAAAGTTCTTTAATTTATAGGTGTTTGTCCGTCAATCGGATGTTTGACTCTCGATATTAATTTACAGATAGAATTTCCAGTTCCGACTGTGGTTAATCACTTTGGGGATTCTGTAGCGGCCGTTTTATTGTGTTGCCCCACGATAAAACGGCTACGATAGAATCCCCAAAGGAATTAGGCTGTGGTCTGCCTGCACTCCTCGTCGAACACTAGGCCGAACTTTCTGCCCTGATTTTACCACTTAAAAATCGCTAAAATTAAAATCGAAATTGGGGCAGAAAGTTCGGCCTAGTCGAACACTAGCCATAACTCCGTTCCAGTATCCCTTTAACCAAGATCGTTTAAACTTAGTAGTGTCTAATGATGCTTCTGTTGAAATCGACCGAGAAAAGAAAATGCCATCGTGTGCTGTTAGGAAAATTTCAAGTTTTTATACAGTAATCCACGTGAGTTAGATGCTCTAGTTTATCGAAACTGAATAACCAAATTGGTTGTTGTAAAGCGCATAACAGACCATGATTTCGATAATGTAATTTCACAGTGAAAACGGACAAACTTTTGATTTCCGGCTCGGGGAAAAAACTGGTCGCAATGTGGCGACTGAATGAGGATAAACACTCGCCAAAATCTAAAAAAATGGTCGCATTTGCGAGTGATTTGGTCGCATTGTAGAGCGCTGTATTGTGATCACTCCCCCTGTCTGTCCATCAGTCTATTGTCCATCCGTGAACTTTTCATGTTTTCAGTTTCTTCTCTGAAACCATTAATGGGATTTTTACAGGAAGCAATTTTTTTAGCCAAATCGAACTAGGGGTAGATCCTGGGTGGGGCAAAACAGAGTAGTCATTTTGTATATAATGTTGTATTTTTAGTTTGGGAATTCCCATTTGTTATTTGTGCAAAAGTTATTTCCCTTTGTACAACCCCAGGCAAGTTAATGACGTAAGACCCGGCCAGGTATTGTCTATAAATATGTACGTTCAAGATCTCACCGAGAGGCAGTGACTTTAAGCGATACTGACGATAGTAAACAATGTTTTCAATAAGAGGTGGCTGGAGGCCAAAGTGACTGCTTATAAACAAACTTTGGCCGTCTAGAAATCTGTGAGATTGTATTAAATGTGTGAAGCTATGCCAACAGAAAGCCTCTTTCAATTTCTAATTGGCCTCTTAATTGCAAAATTATTGAAAACCCTGAGTTCAGTAGTGAGACGGTACTTAATATCAATGTCTTTATAGTATACAGCGGCTGACAATTTGTTCAGCTAATCAGCTTAATTTAACATTGTAATTATCTATTTATGCCCTTACAGTGATATTGGGAAATTCATTAAGTCTAATAATTTAATTTTTTGTCTCATGCATTTCGTTTGATAATTATGTTTTATGCCTTTTTAAATCTATTAAACCTACATAGAAGTTCAAAGCTACTGATAATAGATCTAAGTAGATCTTCAGTTGGAACTTATAGTTTATTTCAATATTATTTAATATTGTTATATATTCTTCTTTGTTATATATTTTTCTTTGTTATTATAAAGTAATACATCTATCTTTTAACTTTTAAATAATCTTATTTGTATTTGTATCATAGATATATTCAGATTCGGAACTGACGTAACTCGATCATGACTTAAGATCCCGTTACAATAGGTCCCAGAAGTTACCCCTCTTTAAAAATCTTCTTCTCCAAAATTAATGTATGAATTGAAAAGCAGATTGTTTCTGAGTGATCTACATGAATGTATGATTCAAGGTTGTATTTTTCATAGAAATCGGAATATTAATTTTTGATGCATTTTTCAGGTATTTTCTTACTGGTTGTTTTCATTCATTTTTGCATTATATCCTCAATTATCTCCCCTTGCAATCACTTTGATGCATTCATATAATGAGTATTACTTGTAATTAGGTAAAGAAATGTTTTTGTGCAAGAATTTTGCTGAAATTTAATTCTTAGAATTTTTTATGAATTTCTTAAGACTGCAAAAAAGAGGTAGGTTTAATTTTTTCACATGGTCAGCTTGTTCTTAGAAACCAATGAAGGGAATTTGACGAAACTTAACAGAAAGGAAGCACACACAATCCTCTACCATATTTGTGTATTTTGGCCAGATCAACCTAAATATTCTTCTTGGTCTTCTCTCCATATTTGTAGTTGGTTCTCAAGTGAGCGAGTTAGACCCAGTAAGGTCTCTTGATTACTATTTAATTCACATAAAACCAATTTTTAGATTAGAAAACATGATTAGAAATGGACAGATACTTATTCAGAACTCAGATGTAACATGTAGTAAAACACAGTGAAATGACAGTGTGATCGAGTGCTCATGATGCAATCAATGTCAATAATCAAAGTACTGAAATTACTAATACGAGTTGATGGCAATCAATACACAGTAAGGGAAACTTGACCAAAACTCATATGCATATTAACCGTGCACAAGAATTGTTTACAGTCCAGTTTATTGCTTTTAATGTCAATTCTATCACAAGAGTATAATGGTAAAAAATAATTGAAAAGTTACATTCTAAAGCAAATTTATAATATCTTAAAATTCATAAAGGATGCTTAACTGACCTTTAATAGCATGTATTTCAGCAAGTCTTGTAGACCTATATTTTTCAGCAAATTGTTACTATTTTTTCGTCATTTTAAAAAGCAGGGGACTTAGTCTAGCATACATGTAGACACAAGACTATGAGAAATACAGTGGCCACTGCTGAACAGGTTCAGAAAAATCATAAAGGATTTAATTAAGATCTTGAGTATTGGAGGGACTCCTTTGAATCTAAATGCAAAGTCAGTTACAAACTTATGACCATGACCTTCTTTGAAAAAACAGCAGTTTCTATTAATAAAAGTAATAAACAACACTTCCGGGGGTTTGCTGTAACACACAGTAGAACCTTGCAATGTTGGCTGACCCCACAAAATAACACTGGAGCGATCGTACAGCTTAGATTCGACAAATACAAATCACATGACCTCCTTTTCGTATTGATTTCCTTTTTAAGTCTTCATTATTGCTATCGTACATGTAATCTGCAGGTTACAGACATTCCTTTTAGCTTAACCTGTAAATGGGTAACGATGTTTTCTGTTATTTTGAAGCCTGGTTGGAGTTCTTTGATTTTCTTAAAAACAATATGTTCAAGCCCTCTCTATTTGATATTTCATTTATGTAATACACATGTTAATAATGTCTTTAATATCACTTTTTGTTTGTATTATCCAGCAGGAAAGCAAATCAATATTTAAGAATGGGTCATTTATCAAAGTTGGTGGAAGCTCTACCTGATCACTATGGCTGTGTTATCTTCACTGGAGTTGCCAGTTCTTTTGTTAATATGTGGATGGCTATGAATGTTGGCAATGCCAGAAAGAAGTATGAAGTTCCGGTAAGAGCAACTTGGCTTTTAAATGGTCCTCCAGGTATTTTCCATCCTATCATACGGGCCAAAATAAGACCCCATTCCCAATGCAAAAAAGGAATTCATTTTTTTTTTCCAATTTTCAGTAGATTTTTTTCCAATTGAAGTCAAATGACAATGAATTTGAAGATATTCTTGTATTTTCAATCAATTTTGTGTGTTTTTAGATTTCCCAATTACAATCAGTTTTTTTAAAATTCCCAATTGGAAAGGCCCAAACCCTATTCCCAAAAGAATGTGGAAAATCCCTGTCATCACTTTGTGTTTGTTGTCCTAGTTGGAATCAGCAGTTGCCTTGTTTGCACAAACTTTTTAATCATCTGTGAAACAGCTAGATTAATTAGAACCAAACTTGGCAGGAATATTGCACCGTGAATATCTATCAAATTTGTTCATTTGGTGCTGATTCAAAATCAAATTAGGCAACTAAATTGCAAAAACATGCATTCTGATTGGTTGAAATTTTGAACTTCTTGTCAGAAACTGCTTAATCATTTGGGATCAAACTTGACAGGAATGTTGATTTGGTGAATGTCTATTAGGTTGGTACATTTTGTGCTGATTCAGAATCCAATATCAATGTAATGGCCAAAATACATTTTGATTGGTTGAAGTTTCAAAATTAATCTTATCAGAAACCAAGGCCAAAGGGCAATGGAATTGTTCTTTTGCAGGAATAATTTCATGCAGTACTGGTTTAATTTGTTCTTCTGATGGCAATCAAAAATCCTAGATAGCAACCATTAAAGATCATATATCAATATTAATTCTTAATTGGCTTGACTTTCAAAATCTTCCTCTCCAAAACCATTAGACCATTGACTTGTAAAATCATACATTTATACATGTGAAGGTCTACCAAGGTAAAGTGACATATATCCAGGTTCTTTCAAAAACCAAAACAATATTGGACCCATTTTCCAAAAATAATGTTGTTCAGCAAATACATGACTTTATCCATTGTTATAGCTTTGATATTTTTGTGTTGAAATCTTGCCCGTCATCGGGAATCATCCTTGTTATGATTGAATTTAGGCTCATTGTATTTGTAGCATGCCAGTTTATGGCTTTAAATATTTATGTTTTATACGTATATTCACTTTTGCTACTGTCAGTCTGTCATTTTGATTGGTTTAGAAATTAGGCCTGTAAGGGGACATAATTTAACTATGGAAAATCCATATAAAGCTGCACATGTTATGTGCTAGCATTATGTTGCTACTTCCATGTTGATGGTTATGGGCTTGCATAGTGATGTTACTTTCATGTCTATTGGTTGATAAATGAGACTCCTGTATATGGCCATGGGCCTTTACGTTGACTACATACATGTAATTTGTACATACATGTACAGTGTTCCAGATAAAGGGTTTTATCACTCATCGTGTACATTGTGCCCAGCCCCTACAAGGCCCTAGTTTTACTCCCACACCCTGCCCCAATATTGTCCCATCCACCCTTTTTAGCACATTATCCTACCTACCTACCTCCACACTTCCAGCAGAAAAATAATTGTGTTGTTACTTTTTCAAACTGCATAAATGTCAATTACAAATTTCTTGTTTTCCGCATTATGATTTACCTTGAACAAATTCTGGAAATATCTGTTTCTGGGTTTCAATTTCTATATGGTACATTTTTATATTCATATTTTCCTATGACACTATTCCTGGTCAGTAAAATGCTTATCAGTAACAATTGTTGTATAGTTATTTCGCAAGTGTTTTCTTAAACCAAGGGGACTTCGTGGTCGAGTGGTTAGAGCATCGCATTTAAAATCATGATGCCTCTCATTTCCTGTCAGTGCAGGTTCAAGTCCTGTCAGAACCGAAGCCGATTTTTGTGCCGGTTTACTAGCAGAGAAGGCCGGTGGTCTCTTCCTGGGTACATTTGTAACAAGGTTCTCTCCTCTGCCATTAAAAACTGCTTGCCACCATATAAATGAAAAATAGTTGAGTGTGGCATAAAACACCATTCAAAATTCAAGTTCAAATTCTTAAACACATTGAAATTTTTTTAATGACTTGCAGATGTAGCATAGGGAAAAATGCAAGAGACATGTACACAAATGTATTATATACTTACTAAAGCATAAAATAGAACACTACATGTGTGTGTATTGTAAGGTTTGTAGATGTGATTTTTGTAAGGTATCTAATTATATGTGTACTGACACAGCCACTTCATGAATTGAATCAAAAGAAATTCTTATATACATGTACATGTATATCTCCTTTTTGAGGGACGCAGTGAAAGTGCTGTTTTTATGGACACAGAAATTACATTTTTTCTAAGAAAACTCAGAATTTACACTAACATGATAAATTACAATAACTGTCGTCCATTTTGTAGTACCCTGAAATGTACAGTAAAGACAGCAAGATGTTCAACTGCATACAAAGAGCTCATCAGAATACGTAAGTCAGCTTGTCAAAATAATAAATATTTTACGGTTGTGTGTATATATGATAATAATTCAGCTTCATGTTATATTCTGTTACACTTGTTGTCCTATAGTACATGTATGTGCCTTCTCATTATATTTTCATTATTTCACATTTTATGTTGATATTTCTAATTTCGTTTACCATGAAATGTGAAATTGTAAGCCCTAAACATGTTATACATTGTAAAATGTTTTATACATTATAACACTGGTTTTTATACATTGTAAAACTGTTTTTATACATTGTAAAACTGATTGTAAAACTGTTTTTATACATTGTAAAACTGATTGTAAAACTGTTTTTATACATTGTAAAACTGTGTTTTATTCCTTGGGTGTCTCTCTCATTTTGTCATGCACAGTGAATATTGCCTTGTTATTCATGTTAGGTCATAAAAATCAACAAATTCCTGTTACAGAGATGGGCAGCTAAGATACATACATATATATAAAGTAAAGAAAGAAGTAAAAATTGAATCAGTCCCACTCATTCCTATGAATAGAAAATGTAGCATGTGCTATATTAGGTCAGGGTCTGAGTCACCGGCCAACGGTCTCTGTCCATCCTCATTCATATTTTTTTAAAACCACTGTGCCAATCATCTTTCAAATTTGAATGTTCATTAGGCTAAGGGGAACACAAATTGTGAATTTTTTTTATTCTTGTATCCCCTGGGCCTTTTAGATGGGCATAATACTGCCAAAAATAGCCCAATCTTTAAAATCTTATTCTTTACACCTGCAAATGATGGAGAAAAAAATGAATACATGGTTAGAAAGAATATAAAGCAATTTATTGAAATTTGGAACTTTAGTACATCAGGTACAAGGTCTCAGTCCCTAGGGTGGGGCCAATCATTTACTTTATCTTAAAAAATATTCTCTACAGCAACGAGTTGTAAAGAAAACTTAATACATAAAATATATAGAAAAAACAATTGCTCTGTCAAAATTGTGAATGTTCTAACTCTGGGAGTTTGGGTTTGGTGTATTGGGCAGGGCCAATAAAGCCATATAGTGATTACATGCATATACATGTACTTAGTCTTAAAGGGGTATTAGCTGTGTTTTTTGGTTTTTTTTCTTTCCTTTTTATGACTCAGATTGATATACATTTGTACAATAACAAACAAGATATATACACAAACATAAAAAGTCTGTAAAGTCCTATACATTTTGTGAAAATTGCTTGAGAAACCTGAGAAAAAAAACGAAATAATTTTTATGGGAAACAGCTAATGCCCCTTTAAAAAATCTTCTCTACATCTTTATATTGTAAAGAAAAACTATATGCATTTCAAGAAATAGCACATAGCTTTCTATAAAAATTTGAAATTTAAGCCCTTGGAGCAAGGTTCATGGTCTTTGAATGTGACCCACATGACCCTAAAGTGTGATATTGATGATATACTTAGTATTAAAAAATCTTCTTTACTTTTATGAGTTTTAAAGAAAAATTGAATGTATTTTTAGAAAGAGCATAAAAACCTACCTTTTGTGAAATTCATTACCAAGAGAGCAGGAGTTCAGGGTCTGGGGCGGGGTTAATATAGCCATGTGGAGATGATATACTTAGGCATAGGAAGTCTTTGTCTCTAAAACTATGAATTGTAAAGGAAATAATAACACTGGTATCATTTCATAAAGATGATAAAGCCGTCTACAAAATGTGAAATTTATGACTCTTGGAGAATTGGTTCAGGATTTTGACAGGGCCAATATTGCCATTTAGTTGTGATATACTTAATCTTGAAAAATCTTCTACATCAATGAATTATAAAAAAAAATATAAAAGTATATTTATACATGTAGATTTGATTCACTTAGTCTTAAAAAAATTCTTCACAATTACAAAATTCAGTCTTTGGTCACCTGAGGCAAAAGCTCATGTTTACCTATTGTCATCAACTTTTGCATCTTGCAGGCCTATCAGTTTTTTTGTTTTGTTTTGTTTTGTTTTGTTTTTTGAGTTGGAGACAATTACGAAAATTAGCCAGCAGAAAAGTATCATGATGTTGGTGTATATGGAAATCAGCCATTTCTTTTTTTCTAAACAGGCGAGAAAGTAGCAAACATACTTTACATACTTTATATTTTATTCTTTCTGTATTACAAATTGGAAGGTGGTCTCATTTATCTGATACATGTAATACTTTCAATAATATAGATTGGAAGGTTATCCTATTTATCTGATACATGTTATTTACTTTCTATATTACAGATTGGAAGGTTATTCTAATTATCTGATACATGTTATTTACTTTCTATATTACATATTGGAAGGTTATTCTATTTATCTGATACATGTTATTTACTTTCTATATTACATATTGGAAGGTTATTCTATTTATCTGATACATGTTATTTACTTTCTATATTACATATTGGAAGGTTATCCTAATTATCTGATACATGTTATTTACTTTCTATATTACACATTGGAAGGTTATTCTAATTATCTGATACATGTTATTTTACTTTCTATATTACACATTGGAAGGTTATTCTATTTATCTGATACATGTTATTTACTTTCTATATTACATATTGGAAGGTTATTCTATTTATCTGATACATGTTATTTACTTTCTATATTACATATTGGAAGGTTATCCTAATTATCTGATACATGTTATTTACTTTCTATATTACACATTGGAAGGTTATTCTAATTATCTGATACATGTTATTTACTTTCTATATTACACATTGGAAGGTTATTCTATTTATCTGATACATGTTATTTACTTTCTATATTACATATTGGAAGGTTATTCTAATTATCTGATACATGTTATTTACTTTCTATATTACACATTGGAAGGTTATTCTAATTATCTGATACATGTTATTTACTTTCTATATTACACATTGGAAGGTTATTCTATTTATCTGATACATGTTATTTACTTTCTATATTACATATTGGAAGGTTATTCTAATTATCTGATACATGTTATTTACTTTCTATATTACAGATTGGAAGGTTATCCTAATTATCTTATGCTACTGTTTGTTGGTGGATTACAGTACCCAGTAAGTAGTGGTTCCCTCTATAAACACAGAGAGACCTGGCTATACCCCCCCCCTTAAGCAACCAAATTATCTCAATTTACAATAGTAAGTTGTAAACAGGTTATGATATACAGCAGGGATTAATGACATAAAAACGACCACACCTTAAAAACTGTAAACTTTGATATATTGCAAAACCTGTTACACTGCCAAAATGAAGGAAAACAAAAGGTGGCAGTATATCGTGGGGGAGCTGTACATTGTATTATGGAGTCAGCAATGAACATTTTGATGGTTCTGCTGAAAAATGTTTTGAAATTCTAAATTTGCAAAAGAAAACTTTATCTCTGAATGATAAATGCATATGAATACATACATTCACACCTTGCTAGACAACATTTTGACAAACTCCAGGATTATAAGTCACATAAAGTATACAATATTGCTGTAAAAATAAAACATTACAGTTTTAGAGAAAACTATATACCCGTTCATTTCTCAGGTCTATATTTGTATTGTTGGACAGACTGACCCAGGTTTTCAAACACCAAGGCATTGGCGGCCATTTTTTTAATTTTTTTATGTTACAATAGTATACTCTAAATCTACATGACATACTTGTTATTTATGCACCTTTGTTTTTGTTTTTTTGTTTTTTTACATAAAGCAAGTGAATTTGTATTATATGAGCCAGTGGCTAAGAAAAGAAGCCTTGCATAGTTAATGAAATTCGAGAAAAGAAGGAATTTGGTTTGATGTAAAATTTCTTATTTTATAGATTTTCACACTGGAAACAAAATAAATTGCTCTTGCCTCGCACATTCTCAGATTGTACTTTTTATATCCACAGATGTTCAGATTTCTGTAAACATAAAAATCGCAAGTTCGCCCAGAAGTTGTCCTAAGGACCATTTTCTCTGCTGCAGGCTTATATATGAGTGTGACACTGTACATTGTTTATCTGTAATTATTGCCTATGTCTAATTATTGTACATTTTGTTTATACAGAAAACTACAGCAGCAGCAGGCTGTCTGTACTCCATCAGCAGGATCTTCTTTGCTCTTGGCTATTATTCTGGAGGTAAGCCACATTAGCCTAATGCTAAAAAATGTATGAAATGTACATGTACTAACTAATTTTTTAGTCACATTTAACTTGAGTAAGTTACCAAGTTAGAAAAATAACTTAAACACCTGACTCAAATATCCATCCAATTTTTACCTGATCTAAATTATGACATATTAGATTCTTTCTTTAACCCTTGTACTTCTATAGCTTGCACTGCAGACAATGTATTTACCTAACATTTGACTGTAACAGCATGGCTGCACACTGATATAGATAGTGTGAAAAAGACTGAACTTCATGGCTGCACTCTGATATAGAGAGTCTGAAAAAGACTCAACGTCATGGCTGCACTCTGATATAGATAGTCTGAAAAAGACTGAACGTCATGGCTGCACTCTGATATAGATAGTCTGAAAAAGACTAAACTTCATGGCTGCACTCTGATATAGATAGTCTGAAAAAGACTGAATGTTATGGCTGCACTCTGATATAGAGAGTCTGAAAAAGACTCAACATCATGGCCGCACTCTGATATAGATATTATGAAAAAGACTCAACGAAGGACTGTAATACCATTATTCTTTATAAATATCAAACTTCTAATAACAAATAAGTTTACTGTGTCTTTCAATTTTCCCTTGAACATGTTGAATAAATTTGGGTTTTTGCACCTTTGAAATATTTCTGCCTTCCTGGTTACATCAAAACATATTTTTTTCTTCCATCCAAGTGCACACATTCATGACTAGGAATATTTTCAGAGTGAATTTCAAGAACTTTTTCAGATTGTTCCTGCAATGCCTGCATTTGAGAGGTTCCTGTGTTCTATCAGATATAAAGAGAGATTGTGTAGTCCAATCTCAATAACAGTGGCATTGTTTTTTGGTTTTTATTTTCAAATAATGGAGAAGCAAGTTTGTTCTTGGTAGAATACGTATTTCCATTAAGTTGTGAATTCCTAATTAAGTTGAAATCTGTGTTCTTGTCTTTGGTGACGATCATTCTTTCTTCTTCTTTTGTCCTTGTCAAAATTTATATAATTATTTGTAAGTGTCACATTCTGGTCAAAAAAAGAGTACACAAAACAGTAGATGGAAAAATGCTAGTAATGTCATTGTCTAAAAATTGTCATTGAAATATTTGGTCCATTATCACCAAGAAAGTCATGAAATGCAAAGTTATATCATTATCATGTACTTATTCATTGTAAAACACAAAATTATTCAAATTCCTATCTTTCCAATTCAATTTCTGAAGTAGACTCTTGATTTTTTTATTGCATTTCATCTGTATTTTCATCTACATATTGCAGCAATTCTCACACTAAGTCAAATTCTCTTTGTACCAACATCAATCTTACATTGTACTTAATGTTCAAAATACTGGACTTCATGAAGTAGGACATGATACTGTCTGTAGTCTCGTATAGATTGAGATTTTTGGAATTAAAAAGAGCAACAAGGGAATCCCTGAAGAAAATGAAGTAAGCATCTGTTGACTTTGGATGTTATTAATTTGGGACCAGTTAACTCCAGACAGTTCAGGACAGTACAGTTATGAATGACATTAATTAGTGACCAATTTTGGCCACTATAGTATTGAAAGAATTATCTGATTGATATATCTGGTAGTGTTTAAGCATTTAATTTAGTTTTTCTTTTTATTGATCCTTGATTGGTTTCTTTTCATTTTTTTTTCAGATCCTGATAAGAGAAAGTGGGGAACATTTGGATACATTGGACTTCTAACTATGCTTGGTTGTACTGTGGGTGTTGCCCTCCGCCAGCTGAAGGTTTTCCCAGAATAGATGTAATAATTCTATCACCTGATAATGTAGTAAGTGTGCATCAGCATTTATAGAAAATATTGCCATTAACCAAAATTATAAACAGTATATTGTATTTGTAGAGTGGCTTTCCCTCTATTAAGCATACACAACTTAAGATTTTATCATAAAGCTGCCTTGTCTGTAAAAACATGTTTAAATTTTTAATTCCTGCTGTGTATTTTGAAGTGTGTTAAGGTTTTCCAAGTCATTCATGTTGCCTTATTTTAGGTTACCTTCTGTCGTCTTTATTTACATGCTACAAGATAAAATTATCTTTTTTACTCTGATTAGAGGTCAAGAACCATATTGTTTTTCATGTTTGTTGGAAACCTTTCAGTTTTTGTCTAATAATTTTAATTTCTCTTCTCAGATTTTAGATACATTTGTTAAATTCCTTTATATAAATGAGATCCCAGATGAGCATGACAATATTTAGCAATATTTGCTTGAGTTATGGTACTTAAACATCTTCATAACTGGCTTAAATCTGAGGGGCTTAACCCTATCAACCCTTAGTTTCTATTGTTTAGATTGGTCTATTGTATTTTGTAGGGTTGATAGGCTTAATGTTTCTCCTCAAACATATTTACTCTATCAACTTCATGTTTCTCCTCAAACATATTTACTCTATCAACTTTATGTTTCTCCTCAAACATATTTACTCTTTCAACTTAATGTTTCTCCTCAAACATATTTACTCTATCAACTTTATGTTTCTCCTCAAACATATTTATTCTATCAACTTAATGTTTCTCCTCAAACATATTTACTCTATCAACTTTATATGTCGCTAAGATGAAGATATAATCAGTAGTAGATAAAGTGCAACAAGCTAGGATTTGTGCCTGTACATGTAACAATTAGTTGTAGGTGTTTTCAAAATAATCTAAGTATTCTACATGTTCAGTTTCTGACTTATGTTAGAGTGGTTTCCCTAGCTTACTCTTTATTTTGAAGGACGCAAAAGGTGTAACATTGTTAATTGTGGTTGGTACAAAAAAGATAAGAAATAACCTAAACTGACAATGTTGTTTTGTCAATGTGGTGTTTATGTTATATATTGCCTCTGAATTGTTTTTATTACCCACTATATATCGTGAGAAAGGAAGACGATTTTGAATGATGTGGGAATAGGGAATATTATTTGAAGTTTAGTTTATTACATCTGATAGTTATGATTTTTCAGCCTAAATACTACTAGGTATACCTCTAGTGGTAAGAAACTGAAAGCTTAGAAATAGAGTATTTAATAGTTTCTGTAATTGAGGACAATGGGAGAAAGTATTGTAAATGTATTTGAATGTAAATCAATTTGAATTATTTTGCTTTGAGTTCAGTTGTCCTTTGAGGAAGCAGGCTTAAACATTTAAGAAACTAAGAATATTTCATGTGGTTTTAATTATTTTTTTAATCTTTTTTCCAGGTTTTACACAATTTGACCAAGATGTGATGTGAGCAGTAACAAAGAAATTTTGTCAGGATGTGTTGTGGACTGTATAACAAATAGTAAAGATTTAGAGGGGAATAGGATTTTTAATTTGGATTTTATGAAAAAGGTTACTACTTTTGAAAAAAGGGTTAAAAGAAACTTCAAAATTGTATGTTTTGTGTTTATATTGGGTCATACAAAAGTAAATAATGAACTGCAGATAGACTGTCTGGTATATAGGTCATGTTTTATAATATGTGTCATTTTGTATTGTCATCTTTTCTGCTTTTTGCTTTATACTTTATAAAAGTTTAATTGTTTGATTTGATTAACAAAAGATCATGGTCGCTAATTTATGTCTGATGAAGTCACATTGAGCTGGCCCCAGTGAGTGTAAGATTTTGAAAGCAATGCTCTTATTATATAATCTAATTCTCCTTTCCAAGTATATATATATATATATATATATATATATATATATATATATATATATATATATATATAACCATTCAAGTACCGTAAGAGGTATACAGAAATTTGGTGGACATATATGTTACCATTGCTATGACCACCTACTTACCAAAGCTTGAAATAAACCACAATCTTTTAACTAGCAGGACTTTGTTATGCTATGGCAATAATAATGTGGAGTCTAAGTGATGAACATTTGATTAAATGAAGTGTTGTGAACTATCATTCGTTTTTTGTATCAGTATTCATACATTTTTGATTTTTTTAGTGTGGAACAAAATGATAATAAATAAAGAATTTCTGTGTCTGTTTTTTTCTCTGAGTTATTTTTTCAACTGTAGTTTGGGAGATTTAAAAGTTAAAGAATATACTCGCATATGGTGGCTTGCCTGGCAGCAAAAGGTCCCTGGTTCGATTCCCTGACCCCAGTCATATCTTAGACTTTTAAGCTTACCAGATTCAAATGAGAAATTTTGATGACCTGATAGTCATTATCTGTCTTTCCATTAACTTTTTACATTTTCATATTCTCCAAAATTTTTGAAGTGATTTTAACGAAATTCTGCTGGAAGCAAGTACCTTGTTTGTGTTGTACGTATTTGCCACATCAGCTCCTGCAACGATACAAAGTGGGGCGAAATAGGTCATAGAGAGTACTTTTCTTTTAAAATCATCATCTCCAGAACTGCTGCATGAATTGAATAACTAATTGCACATGAGTGATTTACATGTATATATGATTCAAGTTTATATCTTTGTAGAAAATGGGGGCCGAGTGCTTAGAGCATCATGCTTAAAACCATGAAATCTGACTTTGGTCAGTTAAAGCTCGAGCCTGCTGGAACCTAAGCAGTTTTTTGTGAGAAAGTTTGACAGTTAACCTGCAAAAGGCCAGTGGTCTCTCCTCGGGTGCATTGTAACCAGATTCTGTTGTCCACCATATAACTCATAAATTGTTGAATGTCACATTAATCACTGATAATACAAACAATTAATGAAGTAGGAGCAAAATTTGATATCATGTATAAATGAATAGCCATGGGGCCCATTTAGTCCTAAACCCTAACTTTTAGTCTTGAGTACAGGGGTTGCTCTGGCTCAAAACATTTTGTCGCCAGGAAAATCGCCAGTTCTGATTTTTTGTCGCCAGTTTAAAAATTTGGGGGCCAGTCAAATAACATGTATATGTATACTAACAGTATTGAGAAAATACAATTTCTAATCCTGTAATATGTGGAGAAGTTCAATTGTGGATTGTCAAACTTTTCCAAAGGGCTTGCGCTGGTTGAATAAATTTGTGGCTCAAAAACAAAATCACCAGTTGTCAAAATCTGTTGCCAGATTCTAATTTTTGGAGCCAGATTCAAAGTAAAAAAGGAATTATTGAGGTTATATAACTGTTAACTGCCATTACTGTCAATTTATTTAATTTAATTCAATGAATTACATTAAGACATCATTATCTGTGTTTAAAATATTATGTAATTGAAATAAAACATCGTTTTTGTATTGAAATCACAAATTTAAAAGATGCATCCATTCCATTACACTGTATAGGTTATGGTGTGGAGTGCGGACGTCGTAGAAGACACCACGATCTCGCTTTGATATTTCTTGGTTAAATATTTTAAGTAAAATCATTGAGGATTGGTATACGAGCTGCGATTAATGATATTGATATTTTAAGTCTGCATATAGGACAAAACATATAGTTTTGTAAATAGTGATTATAGATGTGGAGGTTTAAATATACAGGTACTCCCTTTGTTTGTACAATCATGTACCTGACAACTACAGGTGATGTGTATGTACATACCCCCTGTGCTCGTCTGATAATTACACCTCTATATAGTCTAATGACATTGATTAATAAAACCATGAAGTCTCTGACTTCTGGTCACTACAGGTTCCAGCCCCGCTGGTATGGGGCGCCGTATTACTTTTTAATACCAGTTAGTGATATCACTCTTTCGAACAGATGATATCACTTTTTCGAATTGGTGATATCACTCATTCGAATAAGTGATATCATGCGAATAGGTGATATCACTTTAACAAATTCTTTTGTGATATCACTTATACGAATGAGTGATATCACCTATTTCAATGAGTGATATCACCCATTCGAATGAAATATATCACCTATTCAAATGAATGAGTGATATCACCTACTCGAATACGTGAAATCACCTATTCATTTTGTAAAGTGATATTACCTATTCGAATAGGTAATATCACTTATGAATCAATGCCAATGAATGCTCCCTACACAAAAATAAAATATGTTCCTGTGTCTAACAAAAATATCAATGCCAATGAATGCTCCCTACACAAAAATAAAATATGTTCCTGTGTCTAACAAAAATATGACTTGTGTCATCTTGGGCATTATAAATTATCTACTTTTTTTCCTTACATTTGGTCCAAAGAATTATATAGGATGTTTTAATTTTAACCACTTTTAAAACAATTTTGTGCAGAATTCGGACCCTACTTCAAAATGACAGGAGTCGGCGGTATGCTTTCGGCGGCTTTGTCTGCTTTGAATGCTGAACTCCATCCAAATCCTACAACAGACAGATGTATCCTATTCTGCAGCGCTGCTCCTTTATCACGATACCTTAATATCGTCCTTTGCGCTTTGTTCTCACTGCAGTCTACATTTATGGAAGAAATGTGAGCATAAGGATTTCTAATGTTTCCAAATTTGAATATTCGAATGAATGATATTATTTATTCGACTAGGTGATATCACTTATTCGAATGGGTGATACCACCTTTAGAACGTATAAAGTAATATTTCCTATTTGAAAGAGTGATATCACCTATTCGAAAGAGTAATAGCACTTATACGAATAGGTGATATCACTTATTCATTTTTATAAGTAATATCACTTATTCGTATAAGTGATATCACTCTTACGAATAGGTGATATCACTTTCAAATAGGAGATATCACTTATTCGAATATGTGATATCACTTATTCGATATTCCAATGGGTGATATCACCCATTCGAATAAGTGATATCACTTATTGAACAAGTGATATCACCTATTCGAAGGAGTGATATCACTAACTGGTATTAAAAAAGTAAAACGGCACCCCATACGCTTGAACCTAACCTGTTTTTTGAGTGAAAGTTTGCCAGTTTACTTGCGGTAGGCATGTGTATAATGTTGAAATTTATATTCCTGTCTAGAATTGAAGTCGATATTAAAAATGACGTCGGGAGTCTCGAATGAATATTGGTCTCATTTCTTCAAAAGCTAAGATAGTCATCCTTTACATTGGTTACTATTAGATGGATTTGGCTATTCATCTATATTTATTATTTGGCCATGTATGATACAACTTCAGTTGTTGTTGTTGTTTAACCTACCACTCTACCACCGGAGTCTCTTTCACTCATATGGAGACGTCACCAAATGCCGGTGAAGTGTTTCACATTTTGGCCTATGCCCGGCACTTACGGCCATTGAGTAGTGAGGGTTCTTTAGTTGACACCTATATGACATGGGACCTCGGTTTTGCTTTTCCTATAGAAAATAAATTTCAATTTTGAGCTCAACTGATGAAGTCTGATTGACAGAAACAATTGTCTTGAGCATTATATAACTTTGGTAATATGTTTATAATTTTTCAAGATATAATGAAATATGCTAACTTTGGTGTCGAAGATACGTTTTGCTGTAGTGGATAAAACCTTGATAACAGCACGTGATTAGTTGTAGCCTTATCAAATATTCCCTACTAAGGTCCAACTAATAAGCGATAACAGCAACTGACAAACGACAGTGCGAGGCAACTGTATTTTGCCATTGTTGTACCAATCGCCTATGAAAACATATTTTGTTTGGCTGAATTTAAAGAACTATGGTAAGGAGACAATGTATACCAACATCTACGTACGGTATTCGTTTTTGTCTAATAATCACTTAGTCGAGAGAAACACAGACAACAAGCTATACTAAACACTAGACTTTATTGTTTCTACAAACTCCAGTATCTTAACATCGTCCCTGCTTCACTAATGCCAATTGACGATGAGTACATTTCTGCTTCTCATATTCACACCTGAAATATTAATAATTAATAAAGTTGTATCATATTATGAATCTGTACCGCTGATATAGAAATTTATATAAGTTTTTTTCAAAGTAGTAACACTGGGTGTTTACTTGCTTCTTTGTTATTTTTTATTGTTATTTTTCACAGTGTGAAAAATAACATCCTGCAAATTCAATGTTTACTGTTATTTTCACTCGGGTGATCAAGATCAAAATACTTTTCAAATTTGGGAACTCATTTTGTTCTTGTTTATGAAAATGTTTTATGATAGATGGAATAAATAAAATATTTGTCAATTTTTGATAACATTTTAATCAAAAAGGCAAATATTTCTATTTGATAAAAGTAGATAGATGGAAAAGAGAAGTGGAAAATATTTAATTTTTTAAAACGTATTTTATTGAACAGTTTTAGTCATTTGCTAATGATATACATGTACTGTGAACGATGTTCATATGCAAATGTTTGTTTGACCAACGCCTACGGTCTCTTGCCAATAAGGTATTGGAATTGAATATATATAAAATACTCACAAATTATCATACGTATTATTGTCTGATGCACACACTTCAATCAGTGGTTCGTTGTTACAATTGTGGTGGAAAAGATCCAAGCAAAATATGTCAAAAGCTATTTCGGAACCATTGATAGGAAATGGGGTCGTTGTCATGACTCCCGTTACCATTTGAGATGACTGTGTTCGACATTCTCCAAGGTAAGCTTGATGTACGCTATTATCCTTGCAGTGTACCTGCGACAGCGCACAGCTACAGAAAAATAGCATGAGTTTTGTCTATAAATTTATACCCCAGTTTGTATACATGTATCAATATTTTTCAGCTTTTCAGCCTTTCTCATTTTCATCAATTTTTGCATGATTTCCTCGTTTATTTCCCCTTGTATCTACTCTGATGCAGTCATTTAATGTATTTTACTTGTAATTAGGTGAACAAATGTTTTTGTGCAAGCATTCTGCCAAAACTTAATTTCTAGAAAGTTTTATGAATTACTTAAGACTGAGAAAAGTGGTGCTTTCATGATCAGGTTGATCTTGGAAAGCACAGAAGGGATTTTGAGCAAACTTCCTAGGAAACAAGTATTCACGGCCCTCTATCATATTTGTTTTTATTTTTTTATTTTGTTTTCTTTATAGGAGTTATTTGCCCATTTTAGTAGACTTTTATGTTTTAGGTGTTTTGGACATTATCTTGAGAAAAGTAAAATAAGCAAACATTTTCAGCACGCAGACACCAACACAAAAGTCAACAGGGTCGACCCTTGTGGGAGTTATTTTCCCTTTTAAGTAGATTGCTCATGTTTTGGAAAGTTTTGTCCAATTTAAAAGTATAATAGATAAAGAAAACGGGAAAGAAGCAAAATTATTCAGCACGCAAAGATCTACAAAAAGTCAATATGGCCGAAATTGTCAGGTTGACCCTTCTTGGAATAATTTCCCTATTTAAGTGGATTTTTCATGTTTCGGGCTTTTTTGACATTATCATGAAAATTATGATAGACAGAGAGAAAATGAAAAGCAATAATGATCTGCATGCAAAGATCTACAAAAACGTTAAGAGGGCGGAAATTGTGGGGTCAACCCTTATGGGTTATCTCCCCTTTAAGTGGATTTTTCATGGTTTTGCCCATTTATTTTGAAAAGTATAATAGAGAGAAAGTGAAAGAAGCATGGCAAGATGTCAATAGGGTATTATACACAGTCAAGTCAACGCTTTTGAGAGTTAATTGCGTTTTACTCAGGTGACCGTTCAGGCTCAGTAGGCCTCTTGTACTATCTAAAATCTAAGTGAAGAGAGTTGCCTTTGCTTGGCATGTATTTTGATACGGTCAATGCCTCTATTTAAAAACCTTGTATATCACGTCATGTCAGATTTGGCTGTTGTGAATACTTTGGACGGAATTAAGAAACATTCCATATTTTGTGCAATTCAAAGCGTAACTAGATCCCAAAACTGTTACCAAATTGTGGTCAGTCTTCAAATGTAAACAATATCATAACGAATTACATTACTCATAACTCAATAAGAAATATCAGTGACTTTCGTGGCAACATAATATGCTCATGCCTAAAGTTTGAAGTTGTATGATATGAATTTATCTTAAATGATAATCATTCTCTTTACTGATATGTCGCGTAAAGGATCTAACGAAACCACCATATGGAGTCACATGAACTTGAAGATATGTGATGTTTGACAAATGAAAATGCAGGTTTACACGATTTTGGAAGTTTATCGAATAATAAAGAGATGTAAACATTGGATATAATAATGAACACACAAATTCCGAAAGTAGATAATTCCTTTTTGAGTCCCCAAGGGTATACATAAACCTAGTACCTGGTATTTCGGTACCAGCTTATACTAAAGTAATATTTGGCACTGATAACACCATTTAAATTCCAGATCTTTCTTAAGCTAAGTTAGTCATCTTTTTACAGTGGTTACTCTTAGACGGATTTCGGCTATACTTTTAATTAATTATTTGGCCTTGTATGATACCACTTTCTCTTTAGAAAATACACATACATTTTAAATTGGATCTCAACTGATGAAGTCTAATTGACAGAAACGATCATCTTGAGCATTTTAACTTTGATATTATGTCTATGATATTTTAAACCTTTGATTGGATCGAATCAGCAAAGATATTCCAAATGCATTTTGCAGACTGACAGGTTCTTCGTTATAAAATGAGTTACACCTCTATACCTAACATTTGCTACACTTTCAAGATCTTGTTAGTCGTATATTCATTGGTCGAACAGTACACACTTACATGACGTCAATCGTATGTGACCCCATAGCGAATTTCGTTAGATCCTCCATGTATCATTTTAGAAACAATGAGAGAGAGTTTTAATATAATTGGACGAAAAATAGCTTAAACACAAGGTATGTTGTACAAATAAAATGCAAGTTCTCTCTCTCTCTCTCTCTCTCTCTCTCTCTCTCTCTCTCTCTCTCTCTCTCTCTCTCTCTCTGTCTCTGTCTGTCTCTCTCTCTCTCTCTCTCTCTCTCTCTCTCTCTCTCTCTCTCTCTCATTATTGTTGGCACTGGTCACTCACTCATTGATCCTCCATGTATCATTTAAGAGAGAGATGACAGAGAGTTTTAATATAATTGGACGAAAAATAGCTTACCGATAACTATTATAAACACAAGGTATGTTGTACAAATAAAATGCAAGTTCTCTCTCTCTCTCTCTCTCTCTCTCTCTCTCTCTCTCTCTCTCTCTCTCTCTCTCTCTGTCTATCTGTTTCTCTGTCTGTCTCTCTGTGTCTGTCTCTGTCTCTGTCTCTGTATCTCTCTCTCTCTCTCTCTCTCTCTCTCTCTCTCTCTCTCTCTCTCTCTCTCTCTCTCTCTCTCTCATTATTGTTGGCACTGGTCACTCACTCATTGGCGTAAGTCACTCCATCCGTTCCACACTGTTTTTTAGGTGTTCGACTGCTACAGTCAATACCATCTAAATACTTGCAGTAATATGAGTCGAACTGTCCATAGCATCCAGCTAAGAAGAGAAAAGAATGATTCTTATATCTAATACATATCTAATTAGTCAATTCAGAGGTAAAATTCATGATATTCACAAATTCAAAAAGCCAGATGTTCTATTTACATATGAATAACACAAAGTCAAGTGATTGCTCTATCCTGCAACTATTTACATATAAATAACACAAAGTCACGTGGTGGCTGTACCTGACAACTTTTTACATATAAATAACACAAACTCACGTGGTGGCTCTACCTGACAACTATTTACATATGAATAACACAAAGTCACGTGGTGGCTCTGCCTGACAACTATTCACATATGAATAACAAAGTCAAGTGATTGCTCTATCCTGCAACTATTTACATATGAATAACACAAAGTCAAGTGGTGGCTCTACCTGACAACTATTTACATATGAATAACAAAGTCAAGTGATTGCTCTATCCTGCAACTATTTACATATGAATAACACAAAGTCACGTGATGGCTCTACCTGACAACTATTTACATATGAATAACAAAGTCAAGTGATTGCTCTATCCTGCAACTATTTACATATGAATAACACAAAGTAAAGCCGTGGCTCTGCTTTACAACGTTTCACAAATGAATTACACAAAACAAAAGGTTCCTGGTTTACAATCATCCTTTGGCAAAAAATGTGTTTTTTGTGGATTCCATTCTATAAGCGTCGATTATACCATATATCAAATCTCAGATATCAAAGTATAAATCCACAGGATGTCCAGAATATATATACAATCTGGTGATATGGGAAAAACACGGACCTCTGGAAATCCAGATGTGGGATCAGGTGTCATCGAGGAGTAAGCATCACCTGTTGACCATGCAGTTCTAAAGTGATTCCAATACCAGTAATAAACAAGTGTCAGATGGGATTCTCTTCTACCACAAATACGTACAGATGGCGCACGGCACAGTCGGAATCACAGGGAAATACGAAAAAGTACAATAAATATTCCCTTCCTAGGCTCCCAGCCATATAACATGCATATTGCTGAATATTGTTTTCGTATTGTATTGAGAAAAATGTACTGAAACTTCATGTTGGAAGCTAAAAAATTTTCAGTACTTTTGTCAAAGAGGTGCAAGGGATTAAGATGTATCCACAAACATTGACTTTTCAAATGATGGAAAATCAACACTACCAGCCACATAATTATTTTACTCAAATGATTGAATAATCTGAAAGAGAAATAGTATTGAAGCGAATTTGTGAGATCTATAATTGTATACAGTTATCATGACCTTATATCGCTGAAACGTTAGAATGCATACTTGAATAATTAGTAGAAATATTCCTGATATATTTTACGATTAAAATCGGAAACACATTTAAAATAAACCTTACCTATAAAGGTAGAAACAAAGATCAAAGGAAGAATCGTATTCATTGTGGTTCAGTTTTGTGTCAATAAAAGCAGAAAGAACGTCTTATGTTGGTCAAGAGCAATCGTGACAATTAATAGACCGGGGCAACTAAGGGTAATATAATCACCTGTCGATTACATTTATACATAATATTATCCAAATAATTATGTCTCTAGACAAATTCAATAAGCCTTATGCTAGAGGTATTATATATACGTTTATGTCTCGAAATGTTGTGGTTTTTTGTGCTTTCGTTTAGAAATAGTAAAAGTGTTAGGGACCTCTTAAGGAATGGTTAAGACGACTGACTTTTCTTATCTGTATAATATTATATGACAAGAAATAGTCACGTAACTGCCAATTCATACTGTCCATACTTCCAACATTTTCAATTCCCAAATTCCACTGATGACATATTTTCACAATATTAACTGCCAAAGTTATACTAATCGCTGGATTTAAATAATTGTGCAGGACGTATTGATATTATTACAACAAAATCTAGTTCTCTCTCTCTCTCTCAATAGTGAAATCTCAACCCTCGTGGTAAGAATCTGAAATATATTTTCGGAACCTTGACATCAAACGCGGTTTTCGATATCCCTATGTCAGTAGCTTGTCAATATGTAGTTTACCTCTGTATATGAAATGTTCATATTTTGAACACATCTGGCATATCGGATCATTTGTAAAATATAAAATCTATATGCGGGTGATCGTGCGATATTACTACTAAAATGTGGAAAATTTACTATGGGAAAGCGGATATCGTCGCATTTGTCGTATTGTTTAGTTGTTATTTTCCCGTTTGTGTCTATAGTTTGTAAAATGTCCAAATATGAAGCTTGTGTGCTTGATTCTGTTGTATATTTAATTTCTAGTTCGCTGTTAAAGGACACTGCTAGCCTTTTTCTTCTTTAAATTCAGCAGTTTCTCAATGAAGCCTGCTTCGTATGAATAAAGGAACAGGTCAGCCAATAAAGGAGCACAATTGGTTCCCGACAATTTGTTGAAAGACCACGTCTCCGAGCATTACAAATATATTGTCTATTAGAAATCCCAGCTTCTTTATCAACTTCAGTGTATTTACGTGTAGAATCAGAATGGTGTTGGACAAAATAAGTATCATGATAACCAATCACTAGATATTTAAAAATTTCGGGTTCCACCTTTAGTGAAAAAAATAGTTGTCTATGGTGCTAAAAGTATCTCTTGTATTTTTATAAGTAGACGTGTTGTGTAAAGAGTAGAGAAGTCGTATATTTTGATACTGTGAATCTGAGAAAATTTGTGTGCCTTTAAAGTTTTTAAGAGTTGTTTGGAATTTTTAAGTATCCGCATCTGACTTACACCTCTTCTGGAATAAGGAACTGTATAGTATTGCTGAAGTTTCTCCTTAACGGCTGTCAGTATCTTGGTAAGGAATAAAAGTAAAGATTTGGTAGGTATTGTTGGTCCTGCTATGTACCTCTGCGTATATGAGGTTTTGCGAAGTTAAGGTGTCCATTATATATATAAAAATTCTCAGATACCAAAGTATAAATCAATAGAATGTCCATAACATAAATACAAATCCGCTAAAAATGGACAAACACGGACCTCTGGAAACCAAGAGGTGGGATCAGGTGCCGTGGAGGAGTAAGCATCCCCTGTCGACCGGTCACACCCGCTGTGAGTCAAGTCCAATGAAATACATGAGGAGTGAATCCTTGTCACAATTGGTACAGACGTCTCAAAAAACCGCAAACGAAAAGGCAACTCAACATTTCACATAGTGAAACAGAGTAATCGCAAACGAGACTATTATACCAACCATAAAATTTGCGGAACGTTGACATTAACGCGGTTTTCGATATCCCTGTGTCAATAATTTGTGAGTAGTTTACCTCTGTATATGAAATCTTCATATGTTGTACACGCCCTGGCATATCGGATCATTTGTTAAATATAAACTCCATATGCGGGTGACTTAGGGATATTACTACTTAAATGTGGAAAATTTACATTTATAATTTGGTATCTGAGATTGTTTATATGTATGAGGTTAGAAATGAAAATTGTGTTCCAGTTTCTTTTTCTGTAATACGCCCGAGAATTCATCGATTTGAAATATCATACATAACTAATTCATTTTTCCGAATATTAGTTTGTTCTCTATCGTTACATCGGGTCATTTAGTGCATGCTTTTTATCTGTGTCCTGATGTGTGCTCACAGAAAGCTTAAACACACAAGTCGTCAGCAGTTAATAGATACAAATTAATCCTTATCACTCGACAATCTTAAACCAAACACTACTTATTGCAGGAGATAATAACCAAAGTTAGAGCCGAGGTTATATCTTTCTGCACTCGATATTTATAAAAGAGGAACAGACAAAATCATTCCTCATTCGGCAAGATGACGAAGTAGCTCTTCCAATGCAATATTATGTAACACCCTCTCAATCTACATCAGCATTCGAGACGTTCAAACATTTCCTAGACAGATTATAGACATTATAATAAATCTATATCGTCATAAGAGCATTATTTTGTTCGGAACTTTTTGTCCATTATCTTAATGACAATTTGCAATAACAAATATGTATGATAGATCGCCTTGGGAGTAGAGTACGTTTAAGCAATTAAATGTACATTTATATTATTTTGTTGACGACCTTTACATGCGAACATATGAGGTGTTCATTGAAAGTGAATCCTCATAGTTTCCAGCCTTTGTTTGAGTAGCATCTGTAGATTCCCTTGTCTTGTTTAGTCCTAACGCATATCTATTTCAAACAAATTATGAAATAACAACACGGTCTGATAATTGTTATGTATATTTCTGGGATATTTTGATTTGAGACGTAAATACAAAACTGATAAGATGAAATAAAAGTGACCTTACGATCTCTCTGGCACGGAATGTACCTTGAGTCCTGAAACACACACCAATTATTGATTTGCTTCTTGTCAGTGAAAGATTTGTCGAATTGACAATGGATTTTACGTGTTTATCAAAATACCACATATTATGTTTCTATTTCCATTTGTGACTGTAAAAATAAACCTAAACTTGACCGCAAAACTTCCAATCCTACCAATTAATCGTGTAATTGATATATTTCCACTTAAGATATTATAATCGCAGATACCAAAGTATTATAAACGATTGTGATGACAAGACAAATGTAAATGCAATGTGAGAGTACACATAAGCATATAAAGTGTTTACAGAAGCGAAGCTAGTCATGAAGTTAATACATTTCTAGTGGAATCAAGAAGTGGAATCATGTGTCAGTTTTCCCATCGTAAATATTCCACATATAATTTAGTAATATCCTGTAGATGGTGTTTATATTTCGCAAATTATATACCGAGGCATATTCAATATCTAACAATTTCATATATAGGGGTGAACAACTTACTGATAAGGTATTATCACAGGGAATTCGGGAACTGCGTTGGATGTCAACGTTCGACAAATTGTACGGTCGTTATAATGCCCTTGTTTTCAATCACATGTTTTATGTCTCATAAAACTAAATGTTGAATGCCTGTGTGATACCGGTAGCTGAGTTGTCTGTACCAATTGTGGCGAGGATTTATTCCTCATTTGTTCTATTTGACTGTGGACTTGCCATGGGCGTCGACAGGAGATGCTTACTCCTCAATGACACTTGACCCTACCTGGGTTTCCAAAGGTCTGTGTTTGTCCCATGTTCAATAGAATTGCATATTGTCTCCTGGTAATATTAAGACTTTGGTATCTGTGATTCTTTTTACATTAAGAGTGAATATATTCCATAGTATGTCCGACCTGCAGTGAGTCAGCCAGCAGTCCAAAAATGATTGAAATATTGTAACGGTATCCAATATATTTATATATACCCTAAATTTTTACAAATTTGTAATTAGCACTGGTGTAATATAGACGTCATTCATACAATGTTCATGTAAATATTCTAATACATCATTAGATTGAAACTTTAACATTGATTTATTGTCGTCTGTCTTGTTTCCGTGCTTGTTATATCGTTCAATACCGTAACGCGGATTTGGTGTATACACAAGAAACATTTTTTTGTATTTCAATTACCTTATATCTATAACTAATACCTAGCCGCCACTTTTTCTGTTTATCACATTTATCATTGACCATGTTACGGCTTATGTTAATTCCTTTGGCTATAATAGGTAAGTTTTATTTCTGTTTGTGGTATGAACATCTAATCCGTAAATCTAATAGGTTTCCTCAAGTAGTTTTCTGCTGTTAGGGCTTTGATCGATTGCCTCCCCTGATATGTAATATAATACTATTCATGTCATGTCGTATTCCATCTGTATATAAAACAAATGCTGACAATAATTGATGTGGTATAAGTTCCCCCATTATCTGTTATTCCTTTCATTGGTGACAAGTCTCAACTGTAGTCTGTCTGTTTATAGAAGATTTTCTACTCATATTAGTCTAATAATTCTTCAGCATTTCACCACAAACTATATCTGTACTTATATTGATTATCTCAAGACTTGCTAATTATTTTATTTTATTAGTAACACCCTCAACAACAGTAGAATAATGATATATATTTTATTACTACAGCTATTGAAAGTTTTGCACCTATAGTATTTTCTACATGAGGTGATGAATTATACTAATTCAGGTGTTTCTCTCTGTAGTCTAACATGCCATATTTTGTATCATATTTTTATTCAATGTATTTTACCATCCAGGAGTCATTTCATCTTAGACCTCATGTATCATGTGTTATAACAAAATATATTATTCCTCTATTTTCATCATCAATGAGTACACTTGGTAAGGAGTGATTCTGTCCTTCCTCTACGTAATAACAAATATTATATTTCTTCTTTTGACTATCTCTTCTCATGACTCTTTCGTGTTCTGACTATCTCTTGTCCGGACTATTTCTTCAATATATCTTGTTGTGACTACTTCTTGTTCCTACTATATACTGTCTGAATATTTCTTGTTCTGACTACTTCTTGTTGTGACTATTTCTTGTCCTGACATTTTCTTATCCTGACAATTTTTTTATCCTGACTATTTCTTGTTCTTACTGTTTCTTAATCTGGCTATTTTTTTGTTTCTTCTGATTTTTTTTGTTTTGTTCTGACAATTTCTTTGTCCAGACTTTTTCTTCTCCTGACTATTTCTTGTTCGTACTATTTCTTGTTATGACTATTTCGTATCCTAAATATTTTTTGTCCTGATTATTTCTTGTTCTGATTATTTCTTATCCTGACTATTTCTTGTCCGTACTATTTCTTGTTCTGACTTTTTCTTATCTGACTATTTCTTGTTCGTAATATTTCCTCTTGAAGTATTTCTTGTTCTGACTATTTCTTGTCCTGACTATCTCTTATTCTGACTTTTCTTGTCTTGACTATCTCTTATTCTGACTTTTCTTGTCCTAACTATTTCTTGTTCTGACTTTTTCTTGTTCTATTTCTTGTCCTGACTATCTCTTATTCTGACTTTTTCTTGTTCTGACTATTTCCTCTCCTGACTATTTCTTCTCCTGAC